>CAUYQV010098233.1:0-22950 GCA_963574575.1 Galagoides demidoff | reverse complement strand
AGCTATCCCCCTGGGTAGAGTGCCATGGCATCACAGCTCATAGCAACCTCCAACTCCTAGGCTCAAGCGAGTCTCCTGCCTCTGCCTCCCAAGTAGCTGGGACCACAGGCGCCCGCCACAATGCCCGGCCATTTTTTGGTTGCAGCCATAATTATTGTTTGGCGGGTTCGGGCTGGGGATTCGAACCCGCCACCTTAGGTGTACGTGGCTGGCGTGTTAGCCACTTGAGCCACAGGCGCTGAGCCAGGAAACATGTTTTCAACAACCTACACTTAAAAGGAGGAAGCACCAGCCTTGGAATGTTTGCTTCTAGTTCCAGTGGAGACGGAGGATGAAACCACTTTACTCATGGTTTATCACTCTGCCAACGTCACAGCTTTGAAAGGCTCTGAAGTCTGACCTTGCTCAGATGTAGGAAGAGACGCTGGATAACTCAGCACATATGTGTTATTATTTGAGCTAATGTTTCCCAAATTATTTTTCATTAGACTCCAAAATTCTTACTCTTGCTGACATAGCAAGACATACCCTAACTAGCCTCTCCCCAACAATAGTCATTTATTTACCTCCTAGTATTACCTATTACTAGCCTGTTGATCAAGGTGTGACTGCAGGAAGGCTGGTTAAGGCAAATTTTCAAGATATCAATTGTTGCTACCAAAGGAGATAATGTACAAACATTTCTGCAATTCCAGAGTCAATTTGACATCAAAATTGCTGCTGATTGTACATGCACTGTGTAGTCCTTGGAACAATGCAACCAAAGACTGGATGTTACACACGTAAAGTATTGATCTGATTTAATTCATTCTTGTATGGAGTTTGCACCTCCTGACAAACTCACAAAAATCCCAACAAGTTGTGATACATCTCTATTTGAGAAAGTACAGAATGCAGACATTGAAAGCTACTTTAATCTCAGACTGAAGACTTAACGTGTTCTTGGCTCAGTGCCTGTAGCACAGCGGTTACAGGGCCCGCCTCATGCAGAGGCTGGCGGGTTCAAACCCGGCCTGGCCAAACAATGACACTTGCAGCCAAAAAAAACAGCAGGGCATTGTGGCAAGCACCCGTAGTCCCAGCTACTTTGGAGGCTGAGGCAAGAGAATTGCTTAAGCCCAAGAATTTGAGATTGCTGTGAGCTGTGATACCACCACACTCTACTGAGAGTGACAAAGTAAGACTCTGTCCCCCCACCCCCAAAAAAGTGCCAATAATTTCTTAGGTTTTATTTAGTTACTTATTTTTTGGAAACATTGAGTCTCCCTCTGTTGTCCCAGCTAGAGTATGATGGTGTCATCAAAGTCACTGCAACCTCAAAATCTGGGGTGTCTCCTGTGGCTCAGTGGGTAGGGCGCCTGCCCCACATACTGAGGGTGGTGGGTTTGGGCCCAGCCCTAGCCAAACTGCAACAACAAAAAAGAAATGGCTGGGCACTGTGGTAGGCACCTGTGGTCCCAGCTGCTTGGGTGGCTGATGCAGAACAGTCACCTGGGCCCAGGAGTTGGAGGCTGCTGTGAGCTGTGTGATGTCACGGCACTCTACCAACAGTGATAGAGTGAGACTCTTGTCTCTACAAAAAACAAACAAAAAAAAAAAACAACAACCAAATCTTGGGCTCAAGCAATCATCTCAGTCTCCGGAGTAGCTAGGACTACAGGTGCTCGCCACAATGCCCAGCTAGTTTTTCTATTTTTAGTAGAGACAAAGTCCTTTTTTCAGGCTGGTCTCCAACTCCTGTGCTAAGGCAGTCCTCCTGCCTTGGCCTCTCTGAGTGCTGGTCTTACAGGCATGAACCACCTCACCCAGCCCCTTAGTATTATTTTTAATGGACATCTGCATCTGTGTGGTCACTTTGAATATTCTAGGTGCAGTTGGCATTCTCCTTAGAGGTACCAAAAATACCAGTCCTGGCTGTCCTTATCTTGAGGAAGACGTGTGATCAAGTCACCCTCAGAAGTGGGTGACCCAGGAAAGGATGAGGGGATGACAGGGCTGGGGACAGACCTTTCCAGCCCAGTTGGTTTTATATCACAGTCTAGGGTGTAGGTGCTAGAAGCCCAGTCTCTTAGCCTGCTCATCAACTCTTTAAATAAAATTCATTTTCTGCTGAATTGGCAAAAAAAAATTAATATCTTTATTCTTTTTTTTCTGTTATGTGTATTTCACCACAATTTTTTTATTTTATTTTTTATTTTTTTCTGAGACAGAGCCTCAAGCTGTCGCCCTGGGTAGAGTGCTGTAGCGTCATAGCCCACAGCAACCTTCAACCCCAGGGCTCAAGCGATTCTTCTGCCTCTGCCTCCCAAGTAGCTGGGACTACAGGTACCCGCCACAACACCCAGCTATTTTTGGTTGCAGCCATCATTGTTGTTTGGCAGGCCCAGGCTGGATTCAAACCTGCCAGCTTAGGTATATGTGGCTGGCGCCTTAGCTGCTTTAGCCACAGGAGCTGAGCCGAAATATTAATATCTTGAGTAGAAGATAAAAAGGCAATTTGTTAAAAAATCCTGTTTTCAAAGTCCACCTTATAAAACAGAAGAATTACCTGAGGACATGGTAGTCACCTTTGATGTTGGGTGGAATTCATCCTTTATAATCTCAGTGCAGTTTTTAAAAGCACAGCAGGGGGCTCAGTGCCTGTGGCTCAAGTGGCTAAGGCACCAGCCACATACACCTGAGGTGGTGGGTTCGAATCCAGCCTGGGCCCCGCCAGACAGGTGCAACCAAAAAATAGCCAGGTGTTGTGGCAAGAGACTCGCTTAAACCCAGGAGTTGGAGGTTGCTGTGAGCTGTGATGCCACAGCACTCCCCAGGGTGACAGCTTGAGGCTTTGTCTCATTTAAAAAAAAAAAAAAAGCACAGCAGGGTATGATTTCTCCAGGCACAGAGATGAGGAGAAGGAGGTCTTAGGGTATGATTAAACAGGTCAGGTCCCCATCCTGTCCTTAATTGGGCTTCACCTCACCCACTCTCTTCTCAAGGGACCATCCTCTACTCTAGACCTGCTCACCACTTATAGCCAAGTGTCAAGCAAGGAACAGCTTGATTCCTACTGTGCACCCCAACTGCTACACAAAGCACCATCTCAGGAAAAAATAAGAAGCTGAGTTTACAACCTCCTTTGTGGCATCTTTATTTTTCTAACTAGGATATGAACATGGGTGAGAAGAATCAGCTGCACTGAGACACATCAGCCAGTTGTCAACCAGGGAGACAGTGGATGGACACAGAGGGGGTTGAGGTGACAATTCCAGATCATAATCTCCCAAATGGCTACTGGTCCAAGCCCTCGAGCAGAGGGTGCTCTGGGGAAGGAGGGGCAGGACCATGCAAAGCAGGCTCTGGAGAGGAGAGACAGGAGGCAGTGGTCGCCACAGGGGCTGCAGCTGAGATGAGTGTGTTAGGTTATGGGCTCACGCTCCCGTTTGATGAAGTTGATCAGCCCATTGGTGGAAGAATCATGTGAGGTCACTGGAGTGTTGCCATCAAGCTCAGGCTCGATCTTCTTAGCCAGCTGCTTCCCCAGTTCCACTCTGCCATGGGGCAAGGAAGAATGATTCAAGGAAGGTTCCAACATCACTAGTGAAGTCTCTGTGCCAAACCAAAGGCCTCTGCCACCCTCTCCTGGGCCAGCAACTCACCCCCACTGGTCAAAGCTATTGATGTCCCAGATGATGCCCTGAACGAAGATCTTGTGCTCGTACATGGCTGCAGAGGGAGCAGACAGCACACATCAGGGCTCTGCCAGCCCAGTCTAATCCATGCCAAACCAGTGCCTTCCCCTACTGACTCACCGATCAAGGCTCCAAGGATGAATGGTGTGAGCTTCGTGAACATGATAGAGTTGGTTGGGCGATTTCCTTCAAAGACCTTCAGAAAACACCAAGGAATGTCCCCAAGTCAGTCCTGATCCCCAAACCCCTAGGAGACATGCACATCGTGCCCCAGAGGGTGAGGTGTGCAGATCTGTGAGGACAGACTCTCAGTGTGTAGGAGCAGCCAGGTATGCCACCACCGTGTCCCTGCCTTGGTGCCACAACTTCAGCTCTCTTCCAGCATTCTGCCCCAAAGCCAACTTCAGGAGAAGCACTGACCTTGTGCGGCAACAGCTTCTCCAAATCCTCTGGATTATTTCCTGCGGCTTGGAGTTCCTTCCGGGCCTCATCTGTAGATTTCCCCTTCATTAAGGCCTCTGTCTGGGCCAAGAAATTGGACAGGAGGATCTGGCAAGAGATATATCAGTTCTGATTAAAAACAGTCTGAGCTTCAGGCAGAGTAACAAGACCACCTGGCCCTTAGCTGGAGTTAGTCCCACCCAGGTTCACTTACTGTACAGCTCAGATGGAGGAAGGGTGGATGGGGCTGTGGGCACACCTGATGACATCAGGACAACAATGCCTTTTTTATTTTGTTCTTTCTTTTTTAGAGATGGAGTATCATTCTGTCACATTAGGTGGAATGCCCTGGTATCATCATAGCTCACAACAACCTCAAATTCTTGGGTTCAAGTAATCCTCTTGCCTCAGCCTCCTGAGTAGCTGGGACTACAGGCCTCTGCCACAATGCCCAGCTGGTTTTTCTTTTTCTTTTTCGAGACAGAGTCTATGTTGTCCTCGGTAGAGTGCCGTGGTGTCACAGCTCATAGCAACCTCAAACTCCTGAACCTAAGTGATTCTCTTGCCTCAGCCTCCCAAGTAGCTGTTTTTTGTTGCAGCTGTCATCATTGTTAGGTGGCCTGGGTGGCCGGGTTCAAACCCGCCAGCCTTGATGTATATGGCTGGTGCCTTAACCACTGTGCTATAGGTACTGAGCTGTTTTTTCTATTTTTAGTAGAGACAGGGTCTCCCTCTTGCTCAGGCTGGTCTTGAACTCCTGAGCTCAAGCAATCCAAATGCCTCAACCTCTCATGAGTGCTAGGATTACAGGCATGAGCCACCAGGCCTGGCATCACCCTATGGCATCGTAGCTCGTATCAACCTAAAGCTTCTGGGCTCAAGTGATCCTCCTGCCTCAGCCTCCAGAGTAGCTGGAACTACAGGTGCCCACCACCACAAAGCTAATTTTTAGTAAAGATGGGGTCTCACTCTTGCTCAGTCCAGTCTCAAAATCCTGAGCTAAAGTGATCCTCCCACATTGGGCTGTCAGAGTTTAGGGATTATAGTCCTAAACCACCATGCACAGCCACAATACTAACTACTCTTTTTTTTTTTTGGAGACAGTCTCACTTTCTTGCCTCCTGGCAGAGTGTTATGGCTTCATAGCTCACAGCAACCTCAAACTCTTGGGCTTAAGAGATCCTCTTGCCTCAGCCTCCCAAGTAGCTGGGATTATAGGCACCTATCACAATAGCTGGCTATTTGTTAGAGATGGGGTCTTGCTCTGGCTCAGGCTGGTCTCAAATTCGTGAGCTCAAGTGATCCACCGCCTTGGCCTCCCAGAGTGCAGGGATTATAGTGCTGTGGATTACTGCATGCAGCCACAACGCTAACTACTTTTTAAGGACTATATACTACTTGCCAGGGGTTCTGCTAATAATTATACAAACATCTGCTTTTCAAGATCGTGAGTGGGAGAGGCATCATCTCTCTATTCTAGTTGAGCCTCACTTTCCTCAACTCAACAGTAGTAGATCACAGAATTACAGAGGGGAAGAGTCAGAATTCATTCCCCATCACTGACTCCAACGCTTGTGCCACAATAATCCTATGCTGTGTGTGCATCCGAAACAAGGCACAATAAATTCTCTTTGAGGACTTTGTTAGGCTGTAAGCTGCAGTTTTCCCATTTGCTGCTATGACAGGCAAGGTCTTGGCTCCATGATCTTTGCCCCTGCTGTTATGTGTGTGTATGTTACACATGCACAAAAAGCTTTACATGTAGAACTAAAGTTACCAGCTTTATAAAAGGGGATATTACCCAGTGAGCATGATCTAATCCCATGGGTCATTAAAAGTAGCTGAGGAAAGTAGAAGAGGAAGGCAGGACAATCAGAGAGATGCCACAGAAGTGGCAGGAGAGAAATCAAAGCTTGAGAAAGGTTCAATCTGGTCGGGTGCGGTGGCTCATGCCTATAATCCCAGCACTCTGGGAGGCCAAGGAGGGTGGACTGCTTGAGCTCAGGAGTTCAACACCAGCCTGAGCAAGACGAGACCCCCATCTCTAAAAAAAGTAGCCGTGCATTGTCCCGGCTACTCAGGAGGCTGAGGCAAGAGAATCACTTGAGGCCAAAGAGTTTGAGGTTGCAGTGAACTATGATGTCACAGCACTCGACTGCAGGCAACATTGTGGGACTCTGACCCCCCCAAAAATTATTTTTGAAAGAAGTTCAAAGCACAATAAATATATATATATATGTGTATTTTTTTTACCTTTTTTGATCAACATAATTTAAGTGTGTCGCAGAAATGTAACTATAGGTTCGAGTGTGCCATGAAATAAAAAAGGTCAAAAAACACCACCCTGGAGTCTCCAGAAAGGAACACAGTCCTGCCAGCATCTCGATTTCAGCCTGTAAGACTCTAAGCACACAGTAGAGCCTGCTGGACTTCTGACCTACAGAAACCCTGAGATAACAAATGGGTGTTTTGTTTTTATTTGGAGACAGGCTCCCACTTTGTCACCCTTGGTAGAGTGCTGTGGCATCACAGCTCACAGCAACCTCCAACTCTTGGGCTGAAGTGATCCTCTTGCCTCAGCTTCCTGAGTACCTGGGACTATAGGCGCCCACCACAACACCCGGCTATTTTTAGAGACGAGGTCTTGCTCTTGCTCAGGCTGGTCTCAAACCTGTGAGCTCAGGCAATCCATCTGCAGCGGCCTTCCAGAGGGCTGGGATTACAGGTGTGAGCACCGCGCCTGGCTCAGGTGTTGTCTTAGATGCTAGGCTTGTAGTGATTTGTTATGACAGGATAGGAAACAAATGTAACTGCTGACTAGGTCTTAGGAGGTCTGGGTGGAAACTGAGCCTAGAAAATGGGAGTAGGGTCCGGGTGGGGGCTCTTACCTTGTGATGCAAACCCTTCCGTATTGGGTGCTGGGTCTGGACCGGAATGAGAAAGTCACAGGGTATCATCTTGGTGCCTGTGAAGGGCACTGTGGTCACCCACATGACCCCAGTCAAAGGGAGCTATCCCTGTGACTTAGAGGAAAGGACTGACTTAGGCGAGAAGTCCCTGCTGGCAGATCCTTCCCCTCCCAGGCCACACCTGCCCAGGCCAGATGGGCCCTACCTTGGTGGATGAGCTGGTAGAAGGCATGCTGGCCATTGGTCCCTGGCTCCCCCCACACAATGGGGCCCGTCTGGTGGTCCACACGGACGCCGGACTTGGTGATGTACTTCCCGTTGGACTCCATGTCGCCCTTGAGTAGGGACAGAAACGTAGCCCTCTACCTGCAAGACCTTTACACGCTGTGCCCAAGTCATGCCTCAGATTCCCCAGGCACATCTGGTGTGCCTTGCCCACAAGGGGGACCTGCACACACGTGTCCCCTGCACCATGGGGACACAGCCTTCCAAGATTTCTGGATTAGAATACACACAGGAAAGACCCATGACCAGGAAAAGGGGGAACTGGAGGTCCAGTGAGGACCTCCCTAAAAACAAAATTAAGTCACAAAATCTTCAACTCATTTCTTAAGGGAAGGGCAAGCTGGGGTCGAGTGTACAGCTTTGAGGGTTGTTACTTCAACTGGACACTAGAGACTGGATACCCATCTACACCCTGGTGATGGCAACTCTCTAAAGCATCTGGGACTTAGGGAGCCTTGGTCCTCCTTCAACCCACAGAATTCAACCCCCAGGTTGATACAAGTCTCCTGGGCCTGCCCAAAGGAGCTCAGGGGCTACAGGGCAGGGACCAGGTTTGTGGTAAACAAAAGCAGGGAGAGATGTGGATGGGTTTTCAGGAATAGAATTTTTTTTTTTTTTTTTGAGACAGAGTCTCACTATGTCACCCTTGGTAGAGTGCCATGGTGTCACAGCTCAGCAACCTCCAACTCTTGGGCTTAAGCAATTCTCTTGCCTCAGCCTCCCGAACAGCTGAGACTACAGGCGCCTGCCACAATGCCCAACTATTATTCTGTTGCAGTTGTCATTGTTATTTAGCTGGCCGGGGCTGGGCTTGCACCTGCAAGGTTTAGTGCATGTGGCTAATGCCATAACCACTGTACTACAGGCGCTGAGCCAGGAATAGAATCTTATTAAGTAGAGGGGCTGTTCAGTCTTGGGGGCTCTGGAGACTCCAGGGAGTCAGAGGGCTGTGTCCCCTAAAGAGACACAACAGACAGGATGCAGACTTGCTTTTCTGTAGAGACAAAAGTACTGAGGGCTACAAGGGGTCCGTGCTCACAACCCTACCCTGTGGCAGGCATGCACCGTGCTCACAACCCCACCCTGTGGCAGGCATGCAGAATGACGTTCAAGAAAGAGATGGCCCCAGCTGAGTGAGACACAGTCCCTCAGTCAGTCATGCCCCAACCCCTGGTGGTCAACTCAGTGGACACTCAGAAGGAACAGCCCCAGATTATAAAGATTCGACATGAGATAGGTAACAGAGGTGGGCCTTGGCCATGCCCAAGGGCAACAGGCAAAGAGCTCCTAGACCTCCCAGGCCGCCCACAGGCCCTGCTGACTCCAAAGTCTGTCGGGGCAACCGGTACCTGCTGGAAGTAGGCAGCAAAGCGGTGCAGGTACTGGTCATAGGGCAGCATGGCGTGGGTCTCACATCCAAAGCAGTTGATGTACCAGATGCCCAGCAGGGCCAGCAGCACAGGGGCATTCTTCTCCAGAGGCGTCTTGCGGAAGTGCTGGTCCTAAAACAGGAGCAGGGCAGGTGGGAGCTGAGCAGCGGCCAGGAGAGGGAGGGCCAGTAGGGAGAAAGGGTGCAGAAGGGATGGCACTGGCAGAGAACAGGAGTCTCAGTACTCACCATCCAGTGAGCCCCCGAGAGCAGCTGCTGGAAGTTGTCAAAACCTGTGACACAAAAACAGAGTCAACAGAAACAGAAACACCTGCATCCTCCAGGTGGTGTGCACAGCTTCTTCTGGAGCTGGGCGAGGCTGGATGGGCAGCCAGGAGCCAGAAGAAACAGGCCTGCCGAAAGCCCTCATCAGAGTTGGCTCTGAGCACAGGGACCTAGCTCTGCCCAGAATGGGAAACAAATAGGATTGCACTTGTGAGGGGCAGAAAGAAGGGCCAACCTAAAACCCTAGGAGAATACCCAGACCTTCTTTCGGGCCTGAAAGACAATTCCCGCTGGCCAGGCATGGTGGCTCACGTGTGTAATCCCAGCATTCTGAGAGGCCAAGGCAGGTGGATTGCTCAAACCCAAGAGTTTGAGGTGGCCATGACTTAGATGATGCCACAGCACTCTACCTAGGGCTCAAGAGTGAATCTTTGTCCCAAAAAAAAGAAAGAAATGTTCCAGCCAAGGATGGAGAGGTCAGCAGCCTGTGGGGATGGCACAGTGTTCAGGTACATGAACCCCCGACCCTTGACCTTAGGCTGCAACATCATCTCTGGGGGCTGCAAGAAACAGGAACACAGTCACACTCACCCACGTGCAGGGCAATGGAGAGTCCAATGGCTGACCAGAGGGAGTAGCGTCCTCCTACCCACTAGGAGAGATAGAAAAAGGTGCTGAGGGGGAGCCAGGACACCCGCCCCCCTCCCTCCTGCCAGAGAACTTGTCTTCAAAGACCACGGACAGCCCTTCCTCAGGTGCAGCTCAGAGAAACTGGCCCAACCCACCTCTGGAAAGAAGATAGCAGGCAAAGCACTGGCAACGCTCAGGCCTGACCAACAGGGCAGACTAAACAGAGGACAGACCAGAGCCAAAAGCCTCAACTGATCACCTTACCATGGTCTTCCCTGCCAAGTCAGGGTCTATCTCCTCAGACACTGGCAGCCCCAGGCTCATACCTGTGTCTTCTCTACCATCTCAGACATGGAAAGATCCAGAACCTCATACCTGCACCTTGCCCACCTCCTCCTATGGAAAGATCCACAGTTCAGACCTGTCTTGCCCACATCCTCAGACATGGAAAGATCCAGAATCCCATACCTGTCCTCTGCCCACATCCTCAGACGCTAGCAGACCCAGAACCTGATACCTGTGCCTTGACCTCCTCCTCAGACATGGGAAGATATAGAACCTCATACTTGTGCCCTGCTCACCTCAGACAAGGAAAGATCCAGAACCTGATACCTGTGCCTTGCCCTCCTCCTCAGACATGGGAAGATATAGAACCTCATACTTGTGCCCTGCTCACCTCAGACAAGGAAAGATCCAGAACCTCATACCTCTGTCTTGGTCTCCTCAGACATGGGAAGATCCAGAACCTCATACTTCTGCCTTGCCCACTTCCTGAGACACAGGCAGACCCCAAACCTCATACCTGAGCCTTGCCGACTTCCTCAAACACGGAAAGATCCAGAACCTCGTAACTGTGTCTTGTGCCCCTCCCTCAGACAGGGAATGACCCAGAACCTCCTACCTGTGCCTTGTCCACCTCCTCAGACACTGGTAGAGCCAGAACCTTCTACCTGTACCTTGTCCACCTCTTCAAACATGGAAAGATCCGGAACCTAATACCTGTGCGTTGCCCACCTCCTCAGACACTGGTAGACCCAGGACCTTCTATCTGTACCTTGCCCACCTCTTCAAACATGGAAAGATCTGGAACTTCATACCTGTTCCTTGTCTCTCTTCTCAGACATGGAAAGATCCAGAACCTCATACCTGTGCCTTATCCCCCTCCATGCCTTGATCACCTCCTCAGACATAGAAAGATCCAGAACCTCATACCTGGGCCTTGCCCACCTCCTCAGACACTGGTAGACTCAGAACCTCATGCCTATATCTTGCCTACCTCCTCAGACACTGGCAGAATCAGAACCTCATACCTGTGCCTTGCCCACCGCCTCAGACATGGATAGATCCAGAACCTCACACCTATATCTTGCCTATGTCCTCAGACACTGGCAGACTCAGAACCTCATACCTGGGCCTTGCCCCCTCCTCAGACATGGAAAGATCCAGAACCTCATACCTGTGCCTTGCCCACCTCCTCAGACACTGGCAGACCCAGAACCTCATACCTGTGTCTTGCTGACCTCCTCAAACATGAAAAGATCCAGAACCTCATACCATGCCTTATCCCCCATCTCAGACATAAAAAGATCCAGAGCCTCACAGCTATATCTTACCTACCTCTTCAGACACGGGCAGACTCAGACCCTCATACCTGTGCCTTGCTGACCTCCTCAGACAAGAAAAGACCCAGAATCTCCTACCTGTGCCTTGCCCACCGCCTCAAACACTGACAGTCTCAGAATCTTCTACCTGTACTTTGCCCACCTCTTCAAACATGGAAAGATCCAGAACCTCATACCTGTGCCTTGCCCACTTCCTCAGACATGGAAAGATCCAGAATCTCTTACCTGTTCCTTGCCAACCTCCTCAGACACTGGCAGACTCAGAACCTCATACCTGTTCCTTACCCGCTTCCTCAGACACTGGCAGACTCAGAACCTCATACCTGTGCCTTACCCACTTCCTCAGACACTGGCAGACTCAGAACCTCATACCTCTTCCTTGCCCACCTCCTCAGACACTAAAAGACCCAGAACCTCATACCTGTGCCTTACCCACTTCCTCAGACACTGGCAGATTCAGAACCTCATACCTGTGCCTTGCCCATCTCCTCAGACACTGAAAGACCCAGAACCTCATACCTGTGCCTTGCCCACCTCCTCAGACATGGAAAGATTCAGAACCTCATACCTGTGCCTTACCCACCTCCTCAGACATGGAAAGATCCAGAACCTCATACCTGTTTCTTGCCCACCTCCTCAGACACTGGCAGACTCAGACCCTCATACCTGTGCCTTGCCCACCGCCTCAGACATGGAAAGATCCAGAACCTCATACCTGTGCCTTGCCCACTTCCTCAGACATGGAAAGATCCAGAACCTCATACCTGTGCCTTGCCCACTGCCTCAGACATGGAAAGATCCAGAACCTCATACCTGTGCCTTGCCCACCTCCTCAGACATTGGCAGACTCAGAACCTCATACCTGGGCCTTGCCCACCTCCTCAGACAGAGAAAGATCCAGAACTTCACACCTGTGCTTTGCCTTCCTCCTTAGATACTAGCAGACCCAGAACCTCATACCTGTGCCTTACCCACCTCTTCACATATGGAAGTATTCAGAACCTGTCCCTTACCTACTTCCTGAGACACAGGCAGACCCAGAACCTCATACCTATGCCTTGCTGACCTCAGACACTGGCAGATCCTCCTACCTGGGCCTTGCCCACCTCCTCAAACATGGAAAGATCCAGAACCTCATACCTGGTGCAACACCGCAGAGACTGGCAGACCCAGACCGTCATACCTGGGACTTGCCTACCTCCCTAGATACGGAAAGATCCACAACCTCATACGTGGGCCTTGTCTACCTCCTTAGATACAGAAACATCCAAAACCTCATACCTGAGCCTTGCCCACCTCCTCAGACATGGGAAGATCCAGAAGCTCGTACCTGTGCCTTGTCCACCTCCTCACACGTGGTAAGACCCAGAAACTGTTACCTGTCTCTTCTCCATGTGCTCAGACATTGGCAGACCCAGAACTTCCTACCTGGGCCTTGCCCACCTCCTCAGACATGGAAAGATCCAGAACCTCCTACCTGTGTCTTGCCCACCTCCTCAGACTTGGAAAGATCCAAAACCTCTACTTGGCCCCCCTCCTCAGACATGGGAAGATCCAGAACCTCCTACCTGTGTCTTGCCCACCTCCTCAGACACTGGCAGACCCAGGGCCTCATACCTGTACCAGGGCCCTGCCTTTTCAGACTCCCCGGCCCATATCTCATAACAGGGCCCAGGCACACTTCCTTGGACAATGAAAGGCCAAGCACTTCTTACCTGTGCCTGGGCCTGCCTGCTCCAACACAAGACAGACCTAGTACGTCCTAGCTAGGCTTGGTCTGGCCTTCTCATATACTCAGAGACCCACAACTTTGTTCTCTGTCCTAGCCCACCTTCTCAAACACTGACCCAGGGCCCATATCTGTGCCAGGTCCCATTTCCTCAGACTGAGGCCCAAAGCTTCATGATACCTGTAATAAACACTATTTGTTGAACCATGAAAGACCCAGCAACTCTTACCTATACCTAGTTCTGCCTCTTTGGACAATGACAGACCCCAAGCCTCATACCTTAGTCTGGTGATGACCCCTCAGTGACAGGCCCAGCACCCCACCCCACCTTCCAGGACACTGATGGTAGCCCTTGTTTGGACCTGACTGATCTCCACAGCCTCAGACACACCTAGGCCCACCACTCACTCTGTGCCTTCTGGCGCTAACTGGCAGACTCCATATCGTATCTAACAGCTATCTACTGAGCACTTGCCAGAGGCAACAGAAACAGTCAAGTGCGGCGGTGTAAATGAAATAATTGGTCAGGCCAATAAACATGAAACTGGAAAAGGAGTGCTCAGGAGAAAGGGAGAATGGTGCTGAAACCATAAAAGAAATCTGAGGGGTGCTTAAGCTAGATCTGAAGAGTGAACAGGCATTACCCAGAGAAGCGCTGAGGGAGCAGCATTCCAGCAGTCAGAGGAGCACATGCAAAGGACCCGTGGCAAGAGCAGCCTTACTTAAGAGGGAGAGAATTAAGCCCCAAAGAAAATGACTGGAGTGACTTGACTTTTCTTTTCTTTTTTTTTTAAACAGCACCTCATATCCTGGGTAGAGTGCTATGGTGTCATTAGAGCTCACAGCTACCTCAAACTCCTGGGCTTAAGCCATCCTCTTGTCTTGACCTCTCCAGGAGCTGGGACTACCACAGGCACCTGCCATGGGGCTAGTTTTTCTATTTTTAGTAGAGACAGGTCTCTCTCTTCCTCAGTCTGGTCTTGAATTCCTGAGTTCAAGGGATCCACTCACTTCGGCCTCCCAGAGTGCTGGGATTACAGCAGGAGCCACCACACCTGGCCATAACTTGACTTTTCAATTCAAGCCAAGAATCCTGTGAGACCAGTACCCTTCTACATACAGTCAGATGGACAAATTCCAGGTCACTGAACTTGGCCGAGACCAGGTGCTCGGATGTCAAGAGAGAGCCCAGCAATGCCCAACAGTGCCTGATTGGAGCCTCTGAGATCTCAACCTGCAGACACGGGTTGCTAGACCTCACCTGTCCCTGCAAAGGGCCTTGTCAACCCTACCTCAGAGAGGCAACCCCTCAGCGTGACAGTCCATGCCTCGCCTACCCAGACCCCACCCACTAGATACCCAGTCAAACCAGGTATAATCCTTCGTTCCTTCCTGGGGCAACTCAGACTCTATGTTGACCCAAATGCAATGTAACCTTGCAGTCCAGCATCTCAGACTGGTTGTAGACTCTCAGGTTTTTACAAGACCCTGAGCACTGCCTACCACACCTGACCAGATGCTGAGACCAGGAAGCTGACTGACTCAGGGCACTCCGTCCTACCCGATCCTAACAGCTCCCCAAACATCAGGCAGCAGACACAAGTCCACACCCCTATGACGACTAAGGCTTGCTTTCCCGCGACCAGAGCCCATGCTACCCACCAAACTGTGCCTGACCCACCTCCTCAGGCCCGGTCAGTCACATCAGTCACGCATGCCTGGGCTAGACCCTGCCTTACCCATTTCACCTAACAAGTCCAGAAGTACTTTTGTGCCCAGCTGGTACCATGTTTATCCACCTCTGCCAAAGTGACCTGGAGGGAACCAACCAGCCAGGTGAATACACCAGCTCTGATCACAAACGCTTCACCTGGGAGACTGAGCTCTGCCTACTTGTGTCCAGCGCTCTAGACACCTGTCAGAGGCAGGGTCCAGACACCTCAGCTGGACCCTGGATTCACATACCTGACTGTGCCTAACCCTGACCCCTCACTTCAATTGACAGACCCAGGTCTGTGTCCCTGAGCCCAACTCGGGACCCCACACTCCTCCCTTGGGATCCAGCTCTTATCCATAACCCTGATCTTGGGAGTCTATACCCTCTGTCCGGCTCAGCTTAAATCTCTCAGATCCACTGTCACCAACCCCTAGCTAATCCCAGCACTAATGACTCCCCAGTGCTGTGGGCTGGATTCACCAAGCTTAACATTCACCCTTCAGGCTTCACCACAAAGACCGAGAGGCACATTCCTTCACCTGAATCCACTCCTGAAAGAGCCAGTTCTACCCACCTGTGATCAACACTAACACCTCAGGCCTCCTCAAAAAACTACACCCGGCAGACTGACTCTGACCATGCGCCTCTGACCCTCGCTCCTCAGGCCACACCTGCAGGCCAGTCCTTCCTACCTGTCCTGCACCCTGGCTGTCACATTGTACCTGGTGGGCCAGCTCCACCTACCTTTGCCTTGACACTAGCTTCTGAGGCTGCAGCTGGTGGGCCTACCTGTGTGTGACGTGGTTCCTCAAACCACACCTGGAAGGCTGGCTCTGACTACCTTACCTACCTGTGCTTAAGCCTGGAGTCCTCAGACCACATCCAGTGAGCCAGTTCTACTTACTTGTGCCTGACCTTGGTCAGCCTTACCTACTGTACATGAACCTGGCTCTTGAGAGCACACCTGAAAGGTTAGCTCTACCTACCCAAATACAGTGTGACCCTGGCTCTTCAGACCATACCCGGCAGACCAGCTACCTGAGCCTGACCTTGAGTCCTCACACTGCACCTAGTAGGCCAGCATTCCCTACCCACATTTGAACAGGGTTTCTGAGATTGTACCTGGTAGGCCACCCCTCCCTACCTGTATCTCACACCTCATAACTCATCTAACACATCCCGTTCTTCTTACCCAGATTTGACTATGACCTTTTGTTTTTTTGAGACAGTCTCACTATGTCACCCTTGGTAGAGTGCTGTGGCATCACAGCTCACAGCAACCTCAAACTCTTGGGCTTAAGATATTCTCTTGTGGGCAGTGCCTGTGGCTCAGTGGGTAGGGAGCTGGCCCCATATACGGAGGGTGACAGGTTCAAACCCAGCCCTGGCCAAACTGCAACAATGAAATAGCTGGGCATTGTGGCAGGCGCCTGAAGTCCCAGCTACTCAGGAGGCTGAGGCAAGACAATCACCTAAGCCCAGGAATTGGAGGTTGCTGTGAGTTGTGATGTCACTGCAGTCTACCAAGGGCAATAAAGTGAGACTCTGTCTCTACAAAAAAAAAGACAGAGAGAGAGAGAGAGATTCTCTTGTCTCAGCCTCCCAAGTAGCTGAGACTACAGTCACCCACCACGATGCCCAGCTATTTTTTGTTGCAGTTGCCATTGTTGTTTAGCTGGCCCAGGCCAGGTTCAAACCCGCCATCCTTGGTGTATATGGCTGGCGCCATAACCACTCTGCTACGGGCACCAAGCCTTGACTATGACCTTTTATACCTCAATGGGCATAGTTTTATGAACCTGAACCCTGATCTTGTCTCCAGAGACCTCACCTGACAAACCCTGGGCCTGCTTTGCATGTTCTTCAGATCTGACAGACCCAAAGATACAAACGTGTGCCAGACACAGACTCCCCAGACCTACCCAAGAAGCTCCATTTCACGTGCCTGAGCTTGGCCACACCCCTAAACCTTGCCTCTGAGAAGTCCCCTACCTATCCAGAACTGCCACCTGGGAAATCCAGATCTACTCACTTATGCCAGATCCCAGCTGCTCCGATCTCACCTAGAGACCTACTGCAGTCCCATCTTCACTTCACGCCCTCAGAGGTCATCTAAGAGGTAAAAGTTCTTTCAAGGTGGGCCTGACTCTGGTTCCTCAGGCCTCACCTGACACAGCCACTCTACCGACCTGTGCCTGATCTCGACTGCAGGCCGGAGTTCAGTGAACCTGACCATGGCTCTTCACATCAGCTACCTCTGCTGGTCCGTGGTTTCACAGAAGTTACCTGACGAACTCTACCCACCTTGCTAGACCCAGCTTCTCAGACTTAGGATTGTATCTCAGCAACTCAGGCCTTACCTGTGTGACCCAACAGTGGTGTGTGGGTCTCTCCCCACTTAATCCTCACACCTCATCTGCCAAACCTGCCCCACACACCTTATCAGAGCCAGATGCCATAGCCCTTCCAGACAGACCAACAGTGCTGTGTGGGTCTCTCCCCACTTAACCCTCACACCTCATCTGCCAAACCTGCCCCACACACCTTATCAGAGCCAGATGCCATAGCCCTTCCAGAAAAAGACGCAGTTCTCCATTCCTTTGCCCGACTCCAGCTTGTATGTCTTCTCCCAGGGGATCCAGGACCACACCACTCCCCACCCCCCCAGACTCATGGGTCACCTGAGGACCCCGTTCTGACCTGGAGTCATGGCTTTTATCCTCCTTTGTCACAGCCAGCTTTGTCTGCCTACCTTCAGCTCCAAAGTCCTTCCTTGACCAACCCAGTTCCACCTACACATGCCTCATCTTGGCTCCTCAGGCTTCCCCTAAGAAACCCTGTAAGACACACACCTTCATCTGGTTCTAATTTCTGAGACCTCAGGCAGACGTGGCTCTACAGACCATGCCTGGAGGACGCTACTCTACACACCTGAGCTGAACAGACACTTCTCTCAGCCCTGACAGACCTCTGGCTGCTTACCTTGGCCTGTGGGGAGCTTGGTAAGAGCCGTGTCACCAAACACTATCTGACTGACGAGGGCCTCGGATTTCCCACCCTACAGACGCGCGTCTGTAGACCTTTCCCGATCAAGAGCCTGTCAGATGGTGCCTTGCAGTGGCACTCCTCAGCTCACCTGTCTGTGCTTCATCTGTCCAAACTTCCTACTCCTCAGGCACATCCCCACCTCTGTCATCTGGGATCCTCAGACCCTACCCCAGCCAGACTGTGATACCACAGACCATAACCTGGACTTGTTCTGAATTCTCAGAGGCCTCTGGGATAACCTGAGCTCGGCCCATCACACCTGGTCAGGAGATTGAGAACCAGATGACCTATGTTTACCTAATCCTGGGTCCCAAAAATGTTATTTATTTATTTAAATTTTTTATTTAAGATAGGGTCTTACTTTGTCACCTTCAGAAGAATGCCATGGCATCATCATAGTTCACAGTAACCTCAACCTCTTGGGCTCACACAATCCTCTTGCCTTGGCCTCCCAAATAGTTGGGACTACAGGCGCCCACCATAATACCCAGCTATTTTTAGAGATGGGATCTCACTCTTACTGGGGCTGGTTTTGAATTCCTGAGCTCAGGCAATCCTGAGGACTGCCGCCTTGGCCTCCCAGAGTGCTGAGATTATAGGCATGAGGCACCGCATCCAGCCTCTAAAACCACTAAAGTGATTAGCCACCCACTACCTGACCCTCACTTTTCAGAACCAGTTGGAGAGACCCCCATGTACATACCTGTCCCATGACACAGACCTAGACCTCTTTCTACAGAGCCAGTTTGAACAGCTGCACACAACTTTGGCCCTTCAGACCTCTCCTGATAGAACCATCTTTAAATACCTGGGTCTCTCCTCCGGAATTCACTGACTTCACCTTTTCCTGCCCTGGCTCCTTCTCACAACTCACCTGTACCTGCCCTGGCTCCTCTTTGGAACTCACAGCCCCAAACTGGCTCTCCACGTGCTATCTATGCCATGAGAGGCCCTATGGTTTATCTCTGCCTGATCCTGACATACAAAGCAGCCCCGTGACTGACCTCAGCAGAACGAGCCTTACCACTTATGCCTGGACTCTTCCCCGCTCACCTCAGGGTCAGTGCCATAACCCTGAGCCAGACCCGATGCCTTCACCTAGCTGCACGAACCCTAGCTC
The DNA here is from genome assembly GCA_963574575.1 of Galagoides demidoff. Lineage (NCBI taxonomy): Eukaryota > Metazoa > Chordata > Mammalia > Primates > Galagidae > Galagoides > Galagoides demidoff. The sequence continues at coordinate 4,118 of CAUYQV010098233.1, read as the reverse complement.
CAGAAACTTCACCTGTTCCTGCCTCTGGGTTCTTCAGACATCACCTTGATTCTGCAGTATACGCTCCAGTGCCTCCAGCAAGTCCCCCTTCAGCCACCATGCTCTGTTTACCTGGCTTAGGCCTCCACTGTGTCCACTCCAGCCACTCACGCCTCACTAGCTAGCCCTGGCCCCTAACTGTCATTCCTAGGCCTTACCTGGGAGACCCCTCCTCTCCCTAAACCGCACCCCACACTGCGTGCTGGGAGGACTTGGACAGTGCAATCCCTGCTCTGCAGGGCTCCTTGGCTAGCAGGGGCACCTGCACATCCCTGCCCGCCACCTGCTCAGGCTCCAGCAGGAGGGGGAAGGTGCCTCCCCTCCTCAGTAGGCATGCAACAATTGTTAGAAGCTGCACAGTCTCTCTTGACCGGGTTTCCTCATCTGAGCCACAGGATGCAGAATATGATTTGAGTGACTCTTCTCAGTTCTTCCAAGGATGGCACATAACTAGTCCCATTCTAGAAAGAAGTTAACTCATTATAGAAAGAGTGGATGGCTTGGGGCATTAAGGCTTCATTCTCTTCCAGACCCCAGTAGAAAAAGGCCTTTAGAAAGTTCAAAGTGATGAGGTCACACACCTATGGATGCTGTCACCTAGCAAAGAGCCTGCAGTCTAAAGGCCTGGAAATAACCCCAGTGGGAAAACCCCCAAATGGCTGATGCCCTCCTCAGCATGCTTGCCACAGCCACGTGTTAGAGCACACACCCATGGCACAACTTGCACCACGTCCTTGCACCCAAGTCTTCACAGCCAGAGTCTCTAAGTAAGCTCACAGCCCTCTCACACCACTGCTGAGCTACATTTTCCTATTAGGAAAGCTACATTGCCTGGCTCCAGCAGAGGTGAATCCCTGTGCCCACCTATTGCTATAGAGCAGTGGACTGCAGCTGTGCCATGTGAGGCACGCTTTGCTCTGCAAGTCCCAGCAGGCACTGTCCAGGCCCGAGGCCAGGTCCCTCCAGCCGCTCCTGTTGCTCCTTTCCAGGCCTACCCAGTCACACCTCCTGCCTCACTCTGCCCCTTGGCCTTTATAAAGATGCAGCTACAGCTCAGAGAAAGGTCATCACTGAGAATAACTCACAACCTCAGCTCTGTGAGGGGGGCAGGGGTGACTCTGGTTACTCCTCAGTGGGTGCCGCTGGCAGGCACCCACGGAAGTGACAACCTGGCCTTGCAAACTCTGCCTGCCCCCGGGAAGAAGTTCAGCCCTCATCCTAACTGGGTTGCTCTTGCCCTGCCAGCCTCTAGGGCCTCTCTACCTTCCCCAAAGCTAGGTATATAGTAGGTACTCAATAAATGCTAACCTGACCTCATGGGCCCCCTCATCTGTGGCTGGCTCAGTGGTCAGACTTGGCAAAGGACACATCATTCACCCAGGGCAGGAAGTGCCAATACTTACATCCCAGAACTCAAACATGTTTGCAGGGTCGATTCCAAACTCCTTCACTTTGTTCTAAAAAGGCAAAGGGAGAGAGATGAAGGAAGCGTCTGGTAGCAGACACGAGCAGGAGCTCCAGGGGGAGGGGACCTGTCCTGTACCTGGTCCCACCCCACTTCTCTCCCCCAGAGCCCAGCAGGGCAGGGCTAAGCAGCCTACAAGTCTTGAGTGGGGCCCAGGGTCTGACCACCCAGGGCTGGACACCAGGCCACCTCATATCCAGCATACAAGGGACTTTGTGCCAGCAAATCTTTATGCTGAGGGGGTGCACATCCTATGTGAGGACCTGGCCCATACCTGGGCCTGTCCAGGACACCAGAGGATGTCCCTTCAGATGTCTGGGACCCTGTCCAAGCACATGTAGGGTCCATCCCCTGGGCCAGACAACACACAGCCCTTCCTATACCTGGGAAAGCGACTCTACCCCAGGAGGCCTGAAGGAGAGAACCAAGCCTGCTCTGTACATGTTCTAGTCCCCTGGGCAGACAGAGCCGGCAACCCCTTACCTATTCCCTACAGGAGAAGCCCTGTTGTCGGGCCTGAGCTCTGCCTGCAGGAGGCAGCCCATGGTGCTAGTGTGAGCCAGCCTTAGAATGTCCTCCATAGGGCGGGTCAGCCCTGGAGGTGGAGGAATGGTTGGGATGACCTGGTTGTGTTCCCCAGCTGACACAGCTCAGTTCAGTGCCTGCCACACAGCAAGCGCCAGGCAAGACTGCCCGGTGCTCAGTCCCGGAGCACACCCTCACTGAGCCCTGCTAAGCCTCCCTTCCCTGACCTCGCACAACCTCACAGCCAGGCAGGTGGTTAAGAACTGGTATGCAGGTGACTCAGTTCTAATTGCCTGGTGTCACTAACTTACATGATCACTAAGTGGGGGACAAAATGTCACATCCCTTCACTGGGGCTTAACGTGATTGGGTGAAGAATAGGATCCCTCTCCCCAACACCCGGCACACGTAAGGGGCACAAGTCAGGCCTGGGAGACAGATAGGTTACCATGGTCCCACCGCCCGCAGACCCCTCCTCAGGGCTGCAGAGACTGAAGGAGAGAATGTCAAGAGGGTAAGGATGGCTCGTGGCCCACAGACGACCAGCCTTTCCATCCGGCCAGCCAAACCAAGAGCCCTCAAACCAAGAGCCTGAGGTGCGAACCACACCTCAGGTCTTGTATTCTTTTAATTTTTATTTACTTACTTATTTTTGAGACAAGTCTCACTCTGTCGCCCTGCATAGAGTGCCATGGCATCACAGCTCACAACAACCTCAAACCTCTGGGCTCAAGCGATCCTCCTGCCTCAGTCTCCCAAGTAGCTGGGACTATACAAGTGCCCACCACCACACCTGGCTACTTTTTTTTCTATTTTTAGTAGAGACAGGGGCTCACTCTTGCTCTGGCTGGTCTCGAACCCCTGAACTCAAGCAATCCACCTGCCTCAGCCTCCCCAAAGTACTAGGATTACAGGTGTGAGCCACCACGCCAGCTTCAACTCTTTTTTTTTTTTAATTAATTAATTTTTTAAATTTATTTTTTGTTGTTGCAGCTTGACTGGAGCTGGGTCTGAACTCACCACCCTCGGCATATGGGGCTGACACCCTACTCACTGAGCCACAGGCACCACCCTCAACTCCCATATTCTGAAGGTCCATGATCTGATGTGGCCAGTGCCCTCCCAGGGAGGTAACGTGGAGGCCACGTGGGCACTTACCGTGTTGGTGGACAGGGCAACAAAGTGCTTTGCAACTGTAGAGGGCTGTAAGAGACAGAGAGTCATGTTACACCAAACCCACCCCAGAGGGGCCGTCCAAGGGTAGGGATCTTCCTATGATGGAGAAACCAAGGCTCTGCGCAGAAGTAACTGTGCCCAGTTCTTGGTTCTGAGGCTGCTGGAGGAGCCCCAGGTCTAGGTCACAAAGACACAAGTCACCCAACCAACCTGCCTTTTGCCCCTCACAATCATACCAGGCCCAGGGATGCCCCTCCCTTATAAAATGGCTAGGCACAGAAGATCCTGGAGGGCCAATGAACCTAAAGAAAAGGCCATTAAAGGGCTCGCAGCCAGTGAGAGCAGGTGCTGTCATGTCTGGTGTGTCCAGCGCTGGCAAAGCCAGAGATGAACAAAGGCAGGCCTTAGAGAAAGGCTACCTGCTGCTTCCAACTTTAGGAGAAACAGGGCTCTCTTTCCCAGACCACAACCCACCGGGGGAAGGCCCCACTTCCGACTTACATCCTTGGCTGTCAGGAGAAACCACTCCTTCGCTGTTTCTGCATTCGTGATGGTCTCCTGGGTGGTAAACGTCTGCAACCAAAGAGGGCAACAGTTGGCCCTGAGATTGGGGTCATGTGTGGCCTCCAGGCAGGACTCTGCAGCAGAAGCCAAGGTGGTGTCCAGGTGTCAAAAGAAGTATTTGTAGGGCAATGACAGTTACTCCAGGTAACCTCCAGCCCACAGGCACACATAGCCACGATGAAATCACAGCATTGTCCTGGAATTCCAGCCCGTTATAACCAGAGAAACAAGGATCCTACTAAATGCCCCTCCCTTAAAAAAAGAAAAAAAAAGGCTCGGTGCCTGTGGCTCAAGTGGCTAAGGCGCCAGCCACATACACCTAAGGTGGCAGGTTTGAATCCAGCCCGGG
>CAUYQV010098232.1:0-11584 GCA_963574575.1 Galagoides demidoff | reverse complement strand
CTCCGCCTCCCAGGTAGCTGAGACCACAGGCGCCCGCCACAACGCCCAGCCATTTTTTGGTTGCAGCCATCATTGTTGTTTGGTGGGCCCGGGCTGGGGATTCGAACCCACCACCTTAGGTGTACGTGGCTGGCGCCTTAGTTGCTTGAGCCACAGGCGCCGAGCCATAAAGCTTATTTTGAATTGAAGGCCATTCACTGTCAAGACACACTGGAGGAGGCCTTCCTCTGTCTGTGTAGACTGGACTGGCCTGATCAGAGGATCAAAGGGGATAAGTGGTTCCCCTTTCCCCTTCTGTTATCCCAAAATAGTTCAGGTTAAGAATGGAGGTGAGCCTGGGTCAAATCATCTGGGTCATAAACAGGTCTCCCAGGTTAATCTCCAAGTCAATCTATTCTTCCTCCCTAGCCATCATTATACCTTATACTCCTCAATTTCCCTCTCTCCTCTAAAAGGCCTGTTTAAAGATATCTAACTCCTTTGGAAACCGGAGTTATCACTCTGTGATTTATTCCTGTGCACAGGGTAAATAAATCCTTTCTTTTATTAATCTGCCTTCTCTGTAAGTTGATTTTTCAGCCAAATTTCAGGGGAAAGGGTAAGTTTCCCCTTACCCCTACACCACCAATGCTGACATAAAAAAAAAAAAAAGAAAAATCTTCCTGGATTTACGTGAGCCACACTAAACTACACCAAGACAAGTGGAGGATGACCCCTACAGGCTACAGGTGACCTAAAAGTAAGAATTTCCAGGGCCAGTTCCAGGCCCCTGAAGGACCTGGCTTCAGACAGCTTTCCCCAAGATTGCAGATCAAGAAACACCCTTTTTTTTATCTATAAATTCCTTTTAAAATTTTAAGCATACCTCCATGCTCCCTTTTTTTTTTTTTTTTTTGGCGAGGGCTGGGTTTGAACCTGTCACCTCTGGCATATGGGGCCATTGCCTTACTCCTTTGAGCCACAGGTGCTGCCCTCCATGCTCCTTTTAAAACACTTCTTCTTTTAAGCGTTCCCCTATAAGCATTGCACATTGGAAGCTGCCTGGAGATCGCCTCGACCTACCCCATTCTCTCTCTAATCTTATCTACTATGACTCTTTTAAACTATGCCTTGTTCTTACGAACCCTTACTGCTTTTCCAGCAGATCAGGCACAGACCTGGCATCCTTTACACCAAGCCACGCCGAGTAATCAATCTAATTGCTGGTTATGCCAACATCTAGACCGTGCCAATGAACCTGAACTCATTTATGTTTCTGTCAATGTGAGTGCCTGGTGGAACTAGTCTGGAAGATGGATGTATGATGAGATGTGGTGTCCACAACCAGAGAAGGAACATCGTGCTGCTTTTCCTGTCGGTGAGTCAACTGGATACAGAAAACCCTCTATGGAAACTCACAAACTATCTAAAGTCACTAAAAAGGAAAATACCTGCTGAGTTGAAAACAAGGATGATGCTGGATCTTTTCTGGGTAACATACTGGAGCAATACCGTGATCAGGCTCTATGATTCAATTCCACAAATGACATTCTTGCACCTCTTACAAAGATTGTGGATGGTGTTGACATAAACCCTCATGACATCAACATTTGTCAAAACACCTGGTATTAGGGAAGGCTCACCAGATGGTAGGCTGGAGCAACTGGGGGTAGTTCACTCTCTCCCCTTGTTAAGTTGCCAGACATGGATGATTACATCTGGCTAGACCAAAAGTCTGGGCCCTGTAACTGCCAGAACCAGAATGAAGGTCTTTGGTATCAAATATCTTACAACCTGTTCTGTTTTCACAGATTGACAACCCGTACAAGCTGGAGATGAGACGTGCTGGGGATGAGGGAGGGAAGGAGGAAGGAAGGAGGAGAGGCACAGCAAACTCTAGGCTGGGAGGCCACGGGTTCCAACCTGACCTTAACTGTAAATAACTCTGGCCCTTCTCTATTGTGTGTGGCAATAAAGTATACAAGTAGTCCCCACCTAGATAGTCAGGAGGCTGTGGACTTGGTTATCTGACACCCTCTGTTGCCAGGTATCTATTTTAAACATCAGCCAAACTATAAACTTAGGCTTTTTTTTTTTTCCCCCATAAACTGGTACCAAGAAAAAGTACTAGATGTGACAGTATAAAAACTCACTTGGATATCACAGTTCTAAGTTCTTTCTGGTACTCAAGACTCTTTGCCTGGCATTTGGAGCTCATGAGATTGAGAAGACAGTTTTGAATCTCTCCATGGTAATGGAACAAGAGTTCAGTATCACTGAGCAAGTTCTGGGAACACTTCAGTTAGAAGTCAGCAGCCCAGCCTCTGTTGTATTTAAAAAATATTGTGTCCTGGATGCCCTGACAGCCCCACAGGTTATGTGATTATTGGTGACAATGACTGCCACTCGGGAGAAGAATAGAGACTGTGATCTATACTTCTTTAAGACTGTGATTTATATCAGATTAATGAAGACTTTTTTCCCAAGAATGGGAGACTGGGGATGTGGGAAAATATGCTTAGATCTGATTCATTCTTATTCTAATTTATTTATTCTTAGTTCTCTTTTCAGATCTAATTCTTTTCTACTTATTTGTTCTTTTTTTTTTTTTTTTTTGAGACAGAGCCTCAAGCTATCCCCCTGGGTAGAGTACCATGGCATCACAGCTCACAGCAACCTCCAACTCCTGGGCTCAAGCGAGTCTCCTGCCTCAGCCTCCCAAGTAGCTGGGACCACAGGCGCCCGCCACAACGCCTGGCCATTTTTTGGTTGCAGCCGTCATTGTTGTTTGGCGGGCCCAGGCTGGGGATTCGAACCCGCCACCTTAGGTGTACGTAGCTGGCGCCTTAGCCAATTCAGCCACAGGCGCCGAGCCTCGTTCTTACTCTAATTTATGTTCTTATTTCTCTTTTCAGATCTCTTGACACTAGTCTACTAATCCAATCTTTCTAGCCATTCAGCTTTATTTGTACAAAGTTGTTTATTGTATACAACTTTTAGAGAAGTTCCAGACAGGAAGAATGAAGGAGCTCAGGAAATTTTAATTTTGAATTAAAAGCCTTTTGAGATCCAAAACATGGGCAGGGGCTTTCCCTCTATCTGCATAAATTGGACTGACCTGATCAAAACGTCAAAGGTGATGATTGACTTTCCCTCCTCTCCCTGTTATCTCAACAGAGTGCAGGAAGGAAGATCAAGAAGGCAAGCAGGTTGGCCCAAATTATTTAAAACATAGTACCTGTCTCTCAGGTTAATTTACAAATCAGTTTGTTCCTCCCGACTACTCATCCTCCCTAGCAATCACTTATTGCCCCTAAACAGAATTACCTATTCTCCTTATTTTCCCTCTCTCCTCTAAAAAGGAGTGTATAAAAATATCTGAACTTCACTGGGATATTGGGTAGTCACTCTGTGAGTCTCCCCATGTGCCTGGTAAATTAATCTTTCTTTATTAATCTGCCTTAATTGTGAGTTGATCTTTCCTCCCTCCCTTCTTCCCTCTTTCTTTCCTTCCTTTCTTCTGTCATTCCTTCCTTCTTTTATTCCTTTCTACCTTCTTTCTTTCTTTTTTAGATAGAGTCTCACTCTTTCATTCTGGGCAGAGTGCCATGGCATCAGTCTAGCTCACAGCAACCTCAAACTACTGGGTTCAAATGATCCTCCTGCCTGTCTCTTAAATAACTGGGACTACCAAGTTCCTGCCACAATATTGGCTAATTTTAAAAAATTTTTTTATTAGAGATGGGGTCTTTCTCTTGCTCAGGCTCATCTCAAACTCCTGAGCTCAAGCGATCCTCCTGCCTTGGCCTCTCAGAGTGCTAGGATTGCAGGTGTGAGCCACTGTGCCAGGCTGTGAGTTGATCTTTCAGTGAACTTTCCAGGGGAAGGGCAAATTTCCCCTCACCCTTGCAGGCTCTTTCTAAGAAGAGTTCTCCATCACCAGGATGTGACTGAGCAGTCAGCTGTCTCTGTAGAGCATGCACCACCCTGGGGTGATTCTGGCTCACAGTGGTCCTCCTCTTTTGAGGGGGTCTGTTCTTGGTGATCTATTAAGCAATCAGAGTGAGTGTTCTGGCTGAGTTCAAAACCAAGTTTTTTTCTCAGGTCTGCTTGGGGTGTGGCTGAGTTTTATCCCATGGAGATATAATCTAAGCAAACTTCCTAAGCCAGCTAAAACAGCAATGACAACTGCAAAAAAGAAAAAGAAAAGAAAAAAGGTATTATTTCATAGGTTGGGGGGAGTGAGACATAACTACTATTAAACTTTAATGCTTTTCTGAGTCTGATCACTTAAAGGGGTTCACATTCTTTATATAAAAAGTTTCAGTGGGTGGCGCCTGTGGCTCAAAGGAGTAAGGCACCCGTCCCATATGCCGGAGGTGGCGGGTTCAAACCCAGCTCCGGCCAAAAAATGCCAACCCCCCCCCCCAAAAAAATAACAACAAAAAAAACAATTTCAGGCTGGGTGTAGGGGTCCATACCGGTAATCCTACCACTTTCAGAAGCCAAGGTGGGAGGATGGTTTGAGGCCAGGAGTTCGAGACCAGTCTGGACAGCATAGTGAGACTTCATGTCTGTTCTAAAACAGTTTCTTTTCTTTTTCACATTGCTTTCAGCCAGGACTGGGGTGGGCTCCTGGCCTGCAGTTGACGAAAAGTAGCAGAGCCTGGATTCACATGGTCCCTGTGAAGGGTTGAAACCTCAGCTTCTGCCCTGGGCAAGACGGACTGGGGGAGCACAGATGTGCTGACCTGACCTGCAGGCCCTCGCTCAGACACATGCTTGTGCAGGTGTGCACAGACACACACACACACATGCACCCCCCACTCGGCTCACCTGCCCACTGCCTCCCAGACTTCTCCCCCACACAAGCTAGCCTGCCTCAAGGCTGTGAGTTGATCTGTTAAGCCCCAGAAAGCGTTGGCTCCCCAAAGTTTCCCCTAAACTCTCCTCGTGCCCTTTCCCTGGAACCCAGCACCCAAATAAGAGGGCATGGCTCACCCTGAAAGACAGCATGGGGAGGGGAAAAGCAAAAGTCCTTTTATTTATTTATTTATTTATTTATTTTGAGACAGAGCCTCAAGCTGTTCCCCTGGGTAGAGTGCTGTGGCATCACAGCTCACAGCAACCTCCAACTCCTGCGCTCAAGCGAGTCTCCTGCCTCAGCCTCCCAAGTAGCTGGGACCACAGGCACCTGCCACAATGCCTGGCTATTTTTTGGTTGCAGCCATCATTGTTGTTTGGTGGGTGGGCTGGATTCAAACCCGCCACCTTAGGTGTACGTGGCTGGTGCCTTAGCCACTTGAGCCACAGGCGCCGAGCTCAAAAGTCCTTTTCTTCCATTCATCTTAGGCTTTCTGCCTGCAGCCCTGTACATGAGATGGGCAAGAGACAGGTTAACATGAGAAAAACAAACAAGTTTATTGATATGTGTGCTGTGTATACATGTGGGAGGACATGGTGATCCATAACTCACAGGGTTGGTTAGAACTCGGGTTTAAATATGAACAAAGGAAGGGGGTTTTGAGTTTCTGGGGTGGGGAGGCAAGTTCTGGGAAAGAGAGGGGATGGGATGGAGGTGAATAAGGGTTATCTTGTTCTGCGGAGAAAAGTCTCTCAGGTACAAACGTTGCCTACAGGAACAGTTGTCTGACATCTTTGCAAAAAAAAAAAAATTTTTTTTTTTTTTTTTGAAATAGAGTCTCAAGCTGTTGCCCTGGGTAGAATGTCGTGGTGTCACAGCTCACAGCAACCTTGAACTCTTGGGCTTAAGAGATTCTCTTGCCTCAGCCTTCCAAGTAGCTGGGGCTACAGGCACTCGCCACAACGCCCAGCTATGTTTTGGTTGTGGTTGTCATTGTTTGGCAGGCCTGGGCTGGATTCGAACCCGCCAGCTACGGGCGCCAAGCCATCTTTGCAAAATTTTATAAATGGAAATTTCCTTGACAATAGGGGATACTTTTACAGATGGCCCTTGTTTTATGGTGGTATGTTCTTGACTTACGATATTTTCAATCTATGGTGGGTTTATCGTGATGTGACCCTGTTGTAAGTCGAGGAGGGTACTGAGGCCACCATCATAAAGTCAAAAATTGTACATCTGACCACAGTAAGTCAGGGCAATTTGTATTCTATTATCAGGCAGTTGGGGGGTGGGGGAGCTGTAGAGGTTTTCCTGTGGCTGCTGGATCTCAATGATCAAATAATCCAAGTGGCAAAGAGGCATATTGTAGGGCAGCACCTTGTGGCCCCTTCACAATTGAGTGGTAGAGTCAGGGTGCAGACTCCAGGCTTTCTGGCTGCTGACACTCTGTTCAGCTGCCTGTTTAGACAAACAACCTCCACACACCACAGCTACACGAACATGCACATGAAGCACGCGTGAGCGGGGCATAGCCCCGTCATGCTCACGTCCCTGCCCGCCCAGTTCCCATCCTCGAGGCAACACTCATCCCCACACAGGTGCATACACCCACATGCCTAGGGTACACAGTCACACACACACGTGCTTGCCCTCCCAGGCTTCTACGGGCAAAGTCAAGCCTTCATACCTGGAAGGGAAGTGGAGTCTGTGAAAAAGTCTGTAGCCAGTGCTGCCTGGGAGCCCACTCTCCCTTCATCCCTCGGCCACCTGCGGGGATCTTCTGAGTGCCATCCTGCCAAGGCTCTCCCATCACATGTCACATGCCTGTCAGATGGTTGTGATTCAGGAGCCTGAGGCAAGGGAGTAGCAGCAGGTGGGGGAAGGGGAACCAGCCAACCGTGAATGGAGATGGGGTCACTCAGCCCCGGATCCCAGGATTTAGCAGGCCGGTGGGGGAAGGCAGGCCTGAGCTGGCAGACCTGGGCACTGCTCTCACTGGTCCTGCACGGGTGACGCTCCCTTCCAGAGATGAGCGCAGGGCCCTGGGCTGGCATCTGGGTTTGAATCCTTGACCTGCTTGCTGCCTGCCAGCTGGGTGGCCTGGGTATGAGTCACCTGACCTCGCTGAGCCTCTGATTTGTATCTGTCACATGGGAATAAGTACTACAAATTAATAAATTCCCCGAAAGGGGTAAGCAGTGGCGCCCAGAGAGGCGGCTGCTGTGGAGATGTCCAGGCCAGCTTTATTGGAAGAGGAGGGTGACCTGCCTGGGCAGTGCAAAGGTGGTGTCTGCACCCAGGGGCAGTTAAAGACCCCTTTATATGGGTGGGGTGGGCAAATTCCACAGCTTGCCTGGAAGGGTCCTTTCCCTCAAACTTCTGGGAGTGGGCTAACCAGATCCTTTGTGTCTTTGTCTTAGGCGGAGAGGAGGAGGAGGGGAAAAGGTTGATGTGTGGCTGCGTTAGGCTCCCCAGTAATACCTGCTATGTATCAGACACTGAGCTAAGGTGCTTGGATAGATTAATTGGTTTAATCTTCCTAGTAACCAGCCAGGGTAGATTTTTAGGCTGAACCTGCGTAATTATCACTTGGTTCGGCCTAATATTATTATCCCTGTTAACAGGGTTCAGAACACACTATCTCAAAATATGGGGCTTAGCATATCAAATATTTTAAGCTGAAGGAACTTGAGAAGCAGCAGGTGCAGGAAAGACTCTCTGTCCTTTCCCTGAAGCAGGTCACAAGACCCTCCTGTGAGAGGTGCTCCCCCATACCTAGAGGAAGGGGTCATGCTCAACTCCAAGGACAGAGGGACAGGGACACGGAGAGGGATCCGGATGGGCAGGCTGAGTGCCCCCCAGCCCACTGCCCTCAGCACACACCTCCATCCTATCACGTTCTCCTGCAACACCCCGCTTTATCACACGGAGCATAAAAACACTCAGGGCCAACCACTTCTTGGGGATCTTCATTTCCTTAGGGTGGCTCCCAGGTCATGTAAAACTTGTATTAAATAAATCTGTGTGCTTTTTCTTATTAATCTGTCTTCTGTTACAGAGGCCCCAGCCGGAAGAGCAGAAGGATTTTTTTTTCCTCCCTACACTATGTTACAGATGACATCCATGGAAAAAGAACCCAAACTCTGTATAATAATTTAAAGAAGGTTATTTTGAGCTGGATATGGTGAACCTGACTAGGAGAGTCACACCCAAGCAGCCCTGAGCAAGTGGTTTTGCCGTGGTTGGGTTATAGTTTGGCTTCATACATTTCAGGGAAGAAAGCGTTCCGTGCAAAGTCATAAATCAATACACGGAAGGTGTATCTGGGTTTGGGCTGGAAAGGCGGGACATTTTGGAGCAGGAGATTATAGGTTATAGGTGAGTTTTAAGATTCTTTGATCTGTGATTGGTTCAGGAAACACAGGAGCAGTGATTTTCTTTTCTTTTTTTTTTTTTGAGACGGAGCCTCAAGCTATCCCCCTGGGTAGAGTGCCATGGCATCACAGCTCATAGCAACCTCCAACTCCTGGGCTCAAGAGAGTCTCCTGCCTCTGCCTCCCAAGCAGCTGGGACCACAGGCGCCCGCCACAATGCCCGGCCACTCTTTGGCTACAGCCATCATCATTGTTTGGCGGGCCCAGGCTGGGGATTTGAACCTGCCACCTTAGGTGTACGTGGCTGGCGCTTTAGCTGACTGAGCCACAGGCGTGGAGCCAATCCTGAAGTTCTAAAGGAGGAAAGAAAAATAACAAAAGGGGGTTATGGTAGATAAATATGAGGAACCACTGATTTGATGTTTCCCTTTATTTTTGAAAATAACTCTAGAAAATTCTTTAGTGTTTTAAAAAATGTAACTAGAAACACTCATGGGCTATTCTTTTCTAGCTTTGTGTGGCTCGGCTATTAGATAATAAAAATCCATCCCTGGACACCATTAAGATGCAAGTCTACTTTGATTTGAACTACACACGTCGAGGTAACATGCATCTACTTATCTCAATGCTTTCAAAAAAGATGTAATACTGTATTTCAGATAAGAAGGGCTTTGTTGGCTTAGCACACATGGCTCTCAGTGGTTAGGGCGCCAGGCATATGTGCTGGGGCTGGTGGATTCTAACCTGGCCCGGGCCAGCTAAAACAACAATGACAACAACAAACAAAAATAGCCAGGCGTTGTGGCGGGTGCTTATAGTCCCAGCTATATGGGAGGCTGAGGCAAGAGAATCACTTTAAGCCCCAGAGTTTGAGGTTGCTGTGAGCTGTAAAGCACTCTACTAAAAGTGACATAGTGAGACTGACTCAAAAAAAAAAAAAGGACTTTGTTTAGTTAACAGTTTAATTATTTAGTGAATTTAACTATTTTTTGTCAATCTTTGAAATGCGTTCAAACTTTTAAGAATGTAATAGTGTTGGAAATGCCAAATGAAAAAAATGGCTTTGTGAGTGTTAAAAGTCTTTCAAATTATTATGCTCATAATACATATAGTTATCATTTTGAAATCTATTGTATTTTAAGCTTTTTGGCACTAAAATATAATAATTATAAATTACATCAACCAACCCATTGAAGTTGAAAATTTTTAATATGTAGATTTTTGTGCACCTGCTTTAGGTTATTTATGAGATTCTTATCTAAATTATGTAACTACATAAAAATGAAATGAATGATGGGAAATTAAAACTTAAATTATATTTTTATAGGTAAATAATTTAATGCATACATCAGAGACAAATTGGAAATAAGTAAAAAGTAAAATAGATTCCCTTCTAGACTGTCTCTGTGACTACCATGCAGTAGGTTCTCTTCTAGGCGGCCTCTGTGACTGTCATGCTGTAGGTTACCTTATAGAATGCCTCTGTGACTGCAATGCAGTAGGTTCCCTAATAAGCAGCCTCTGTGACAGCCATGCTGTAGGTTCCCTTACAGAATGCCTCTGTAAATATTATGCAGTAAGTTCCCCTATAGAATGCCTCTGTGACTGTCATGCTGTAGGTTCCCTTACAGAATGCCTCTGTGAATGTCATGCAGTAGGTTCCCCTATAGAATGCGTTTGTGACTGCCATGCTATAGATTCCCCTTACAGAATGCCTCAGTGACTGCCATGCAGTAGGTTCCCTTACAGAATGCCTCTGTGACTGTCATGCTGTAGGTTCCCTTCTAGGCTGCCTCTGTGACTGTCATGCTGTCAGTTCCCTTACAGAATGCCTCTGTGACTGTCATGCAGTAGGTTCCCTGATAAGCTGCCTTGGTGACAACCATGCTGTCAGTTCCCTTACAGAATGCCTCTGTGACTGTCATGCAGTAGGTTCCCTTATAAAATGCCTCTGTGGCTGTCATGTAGTAGGTTCCCTCATAGCATGCCTCTGTGACTGTCATGCAGTAGGTTCCCTTATAGAATGCCTCTGTGATTGTCATGCAGTAGGTTCCCCTATAGAATGTCTCTGTGACTATCGTGCAGTAGGTTCCCTTACAGAATGTCGCTGTGACTGCATGCTGTAGGTTCCCTTCTAGGCTGCCCCTATGACTGTGATGCTGTAGGTTCCCTTATAGAATGCCTCTGTGACTGCCATGCAGTAGGTTCCCTGATAAGCTGCCTTGGTGACTACCATGCTGTCGGTTCCCTTACAGAATGCCTCTATGACTGTCATGCAGTAGGTTCCCTTATACAATGCCTCTGTGGCTGTCATGCAGTAGGTTCCCTCATAGAATGCCTCTGTGACTGTTATGCAGTAGGTTCCCTTACACAATGTCTCTGTAACTGTCATGCAGTAGGTCCCGTGATAGGCTGCCTCTATGACTGTCATGCTGTAGGTTCCCTTACAGAATGCCTCTGTGACTGTCATGCAGTAGGTTTCCCGATAGGCTGCCTGTGTGATTGTCATGCAGTAGGTTCCTTTATAGAATGCCTCTGTGACTGTCTTGCAGTAGGTTCCCTTATAGAACGCCTCTGTGACTGTCATGCTGTAGGTTCCATTATAAAATACCTCTGTGACTGTCATGCAGTAGATTCCCTTCTAGGCTGTCTCTGTGACTGTCATACAGTTGGTTCCCTTACAGAATGCCTCTGTGACTGTCATGCAGTAGGTTCCATTCTAGGCTACCTCTGTGACTGTCCTGCAGTAGGTTCCCTTATAGAATGCCCCTGTGACTATCATGCAGTAGCCTTTCTTCTAGGCTGCCTCTCTGACTGTAATGCAGTAGGTTCCATTACAGAATGCCTCTGTGACTGTTGTGCTATAGGTTTCCTTATAGAATGCCTCGGTGACTGTCATACAGTAGGTTCCCCTTCTAGGCTGCCTCTGTGACTATCATGCACAAGCCTCACTTCCAGGCTGCATCTGTGACTATAATGCAGTAGGTTCCCTTACAGAATGCCTCTGTGAATATCATACAGTAGGTTCCCCTATAGAATGCCTCTGTGACTGCCATGCTGTAGGTTCCCTGATAAGCTGCCTCTGTAACTGCCATGCTATAGGTTCCCTTATAGAATGCCTCTGTGACTGCCATGCTGTAGGTTCCCTGATAAGCTGCCTCTGTAACTGCCATGCTGTAAGTTCCTTTGCAGAATTCCTCTATGAAGATCATGCAGTATGTTCCCCTATAGAATGCCTCTGTGACTGTCATGCCATAGGTTCCCTTCTAGGCTGCCTCTGTGATTGCTATGCCATAGGTTCCCTTTCAGAATGCCTCTGTGACTGTCATGCAGTAGGTTCTCTTCTAGGCTGCCTCTGTGACTGTCA
>CAUYQV010098231.1:0-27870 GCA_963574575.1 Galagoides demidoff | reverse complement strand
TTTAGTGAGTATTTCAAACAAGTCTGGCAACAAGAATAATTGAAAGGCAGTTTGGCAAGAAGCTGGTGTTAAACAAGGCTCTGCACAGGGACTTCTTGGTCAGGCTTTGCCAGGACTATGCAGTGATCAACTGTGGTGACTCCATTAAAACAGTGAAGTGACTTAGAAAAAGCACGCACTCTCTCTTGGCTTGGCGCCTGTGGCTCAAGCGGCTAAGGCGCCAGCCACGTACAACTAAGGTGGCGGGTTCGAATCCCCAGCCCGGGCGCCAAACAACAATGATGGCTGCAACCAAAAAATGGCTGGGTGCTGTGGCGGGCGCCTGTGGTCCCAGCTACTTGGGAGGCAGAGGCAGGAGACTCGCTTGAGCCCAGGAGTTGGAGGTTGCTATGAGCTGTGATGCCATGGCACTCTAACCAGGGGGATAGCTTGAGGCTCCGCCTCAAAAAAAAAAAAAAGGCATTACAGGGGCAGCACCTGTGCCTTGGTGAGTAGGGCGCTGGCCCCATATACTGAGGGTGGCGGGTTCAAACCTGGCCCTGGCCAAACTGCAGCAAAAAAATAGCCGGGCGCTTTGGCGGGCACCTGTGGTCCCTGCTACTTGGGAGGCTGAGGCAAGAGAACTGCCTAAACCCAGGAGTTGGAGGTTGCTGTGAGCTGTGACACCACAGCACTCTACCAAGGACAATAAAGTGAGACTCTGTCTCTAAAGAAAAAAAAATAGTGTAACAGGCTCAGTGCCTATGGCTCAAGTGGCTAAGGGGCCAGCCACATACATCAGAGCTGGGAGGTTTGAATCCAGCCTGGGCCAACAAACAACAATGACAACTATAACCAAAAAGTAGCCAGGCATTGTGGCAGGTGTCTGTAATCCCAGGTACTTGGGAGGCTGAGGCAAGAGAATCGCTTGAGCCCAGGAGTTAGAGGTTGCTGTGAGCTGTGATGCCACAGCACTCTACCCAGAGCGACAGCTTGAGGTTCTGTCTCAAAAAAAAAAAAAGAAAGAAAGAAAAGAAAAATGCCATAACAGGTGCCTGTAAGCTCAGTGGTTATAGCACCAACCACATACACCAAGGGTGGCAGGTTTGAATCCAGCCTGGGCCAGGTAAACAACAATGACAACTGCAACAAAAAATAGCCAGGCCTTGTGTTGGCACCTGTAGTCACAGCTACTTGGGAGGATGAGGCCAGACAATCACTTAAGCCCAAGAGTTTGAGGTTGCTATGAGCTATGACACCATGGCACTCTACTGAGGGCAACATAGTGAGCCTCTATTTTTTAAAAAAAGGCATAACAATTACTTGTTTTCAAGGCAAATATAATCAAATGATCTTCTGCTTACTATTACAGTAAGTGGTAGCAAAAAACTTTAAAATGTTTCTTTACCTATTTCATACTGAAAATATATAATGAAAATAATCTTTCCCCCAGATAAAGAGTGGACACTAATCTAATAGTATAAAAGTAAGTTAAATAAAACTAATGGAATGATTCAAGCAAAACATCCAATAGTATATTCAGATCCTTCCAGATAATTTATACTAGATTACATAGCATAATAATCTGGGCCCAGACTACTAGAGCTTTAGTCAGTGTTTTTATTTTCGGTAAACTTTTGGTATACGCTAGTACTAATTATATCTTAAGTGCACAGACCATATCTTATAAATCATCCATAGTTGTATCCATAAAAGCTCTTCTAAGAGGTAATAATGATATAATAGCTATCGTTTGCTAAGAGCTTGCTCTATCAATGAAGCTCTTTGCAGAGTGGATGGCTACAAAGAGCATTTAACTTCATCATCACAATATCTTATACAATTGTATTGGTCACATTTTTCAGAGCAGTCAACAGTCTCTGGGATTCGGAGTAAATACTTGCCTCAGGTCATAAAACTGGCATTGAACCCACTAATTCAGATTTGTCCTGTAACTCTAAAATTTGTATTGTTAAACCTATGCTGATGATAATAGCAGCAAAGAAATTTCTCTTCTTCTTCAAGTCAATACCACCTTAAGATGGAGTTATTAAAATTTTTGTTCTTATTGTTGTTAAGCAGGCCCAGGTGAGGTTCGAACCCACCACCCCTGGAATGCAGGTGTGGTGCCCTAACCACTGAGCTATGGCACCCAGTCAGAATTTGTAATGGAAAAACTCTGCTGTAGAAAAGAATTAACATCTGAGTTGAATTCTTTTTATAATAAACTCCTCCTGGTAAACATGTGAACATTAGTATTTAAACATGAGTAAACCCTGCATCTATCTTGTCATGAACACCCTTAGTGACAGCTGAAAGAGTCAGGGAATCTAAAACTTCAGAGATAAAAGGGATTTCAGATCTTAAAAAGTCATTTAGCTTAGGAGTTTCAAGACTTTAGAAATTCACAAAATAGTAAAATCAAAAAGAAAAAAATCAGGGAACGCTGCATAACAGCTGCCTCCTATGAAGGGCCTCACACCCCGAGACAGGGGCAGACACCCTGCTCCAGGATGTGTGCCGGGCAGGTATGGCCTCTCAGAGTCTGCCTCTGTACCAGCTGCCCAATATTTCTAGTTCTGCCTCCTTGAGACAAAACAACTCTATTCCTTGCCCAAAAGACAGGTAACCGTGCTGCATTTTCTTTCCCGTTTCTCGGGTGACGGGTGCTTCAGACCCGTTACTGTTTTGGTTTCTCTGATGTGTGCCAGCTTCTGTCCCACGCCACCCGAGAAGCACAGGCCCCTGAGTAAGACTCAATCACACTCTGAAGTACGGTATGACTTTTGCTTGCCAAGATCTGTGTAGTGTCCAGAGTCACGTTAATAAATGTAGATTCTGTTGCCACCACCCAAAACGATGCCAGCCTTCTTGTGCTGACATGTGTACTGCCTGCTGACTCATCATGAACCGTCAGTGAGCAGGATGCTTATGTGGAAATGTTTTTACATGGGAGCATTACAGGCCATCGTAGCCACATTTATTCTGGTTTGTTATACGAAAAGAGTGTTTGGCATCATTTGCTAAGTACAGCTAAGGAAACAATCCAACTGCTCTCTTACCCTGGAAGGCCAGAAACTTCAGCCTCACCCAGTGCCTGGGCTCACCTGAGCAAGTATCCCACGCCTTCACACTGCCCTCGACTCACCTTTCAGGTGGAAACGACCCTTCTCTCTCCTTACCCACGCTGTTCCCATACACAGTCACTGCACTTCTGACACTTTCATTGTACTTGCTCACGTTTCTTTCTCTAAATAGTAAGCTCCTCAAAGCCATAGTCATTGTCCCCCTCTCAGCACATGCCAGAGTTCACGGATACTGTAGGCTTGCCATAAACACTAATAAAAAAAAAAAATTTTTTTTTTTTTTTGCAGTTTTTGTCCAGGACCAGGTTTGAACCCACCACTTCTGGTATATGGGGCCGGCACCCTACTCCTTGAGCCACAGGCACCACCAACTTATCGAAGTTTTAAAAACAGTCCCTTGTCCACCAAAATTTCATCGCTTCACTATGAAAATGAAGCAGCAATATACCTCTGAAAACTATAATTATATATAACCCTGCAGTCATAAGACCTAGCAATGATGCAGATACCAACATAAAAAAGATTTCTGTATCAGACAGGCCACCCTTGGCAGGATCTAAGAGGGTAAGTGCAAATCAAGGTCTAAAGCAGTGGTTCTCATCCTTGGCCACATCCCCAAATTGACTTTAAAAAAGTACCCACACTTTAGCCCCACCCTAAACCAGAATCTCTGGAGTGGACACCAGGCATCAGTACTGGGAGAGGGGGGCAGAGGGAGAGTGCAGGGCCTGGGCCTGAGCCTGAGAATGACAGATCTTACATTGTTATTAGACTTAAATGTATGAAGGCCTCCTATGGCTATTTTTTCATTATCCAAAGTAATCCCACAAAGCATTATTTCCCTATTTTAAGAATTAGAAAAACAAATTGGCCAAGTGTGGTGACTCACACCTAGAATCCCAGTACTCTGGGAGGCAGAAGTGAGAGGACTGCTTAAGGCTACGCATTTAGGAGAATAGCCTGAACAAGAAAGAGACTCCTATAGCTACAAAAATAAAAAAATCAGTCAGCATGGGGCTGTACACCAGCAGTCCCAGCTACTCAAGAGGCTAAGGCATTACTTAAGCCCAGGAATCAGGGGTTGCAGTGAGCTATGATTCCACCACTGCACTCTAGCCTGGGTGACAGAATGAGACCTTGTCTTAAAAAATGAAAAAAAAAAAACAAAAAACCAACAGAAGAAAACAAAAAAGAATTAGAAAAATGAGGCCCAGACAAGTTGTGGTTGCTAATCATCAGTGGTCATTAATCCACGTCTTAGACTCTTCTCACTCTACTCAAGCTGCTGAGATAAAACAGCAGAGCAGGGAGGCGTCTCGGGGGCTGACATACCAGAGTCTGAGTACCAGGACACAGCAGGAAACCATGTCTCCTTACTTACTGTGAGCCGGCACCGTTGAGGGCTTTCTCTTATCAACCTGCTCACTCCTACATACTCTGTTGGGGTAAATCATCTCATTTATCCTTGTTTTACAGATAGGGAAACTGCAGGGCCAAGAGCTAAGGTAGCTTGCCCAAGGCCACAGAGTAGTAAGCCTTGACAGAGGTGAGGTTCAAATTCACAATGAATGGCTCCAGAGAGGCTGAACTCTGAGCCCCTTGGCCAGGCTGGAAGGAGGAAGCAGGGCCTCACAAGCAGGCTGGCCAGAGACTGGGCAGTGGGCTCAGCTCACCAAGTACTTATGGAGTGTTTCCTGGCCACTAGGCATTCTCCTGAAGAGGAAGTACCACACAGTCCTGGCCCAGAGAAACTGATTGTCCTAGAAGGACATGACCAATAATGTGAAGGAAGAACATCAGTACTGGGTGAATCCCAGCAGGTGGGAGTCACAGAGTGGGAGGGTCAAGAGGAATTAAGACGGCAGATGTGGGTATGTGGGGCCATGGAACTGATGCCCTCCACAGATGAAGAGAGGCTAAAGAGCTGGCTCTGGGGGATGGTTTGAACTAGCAGTACTCACTGAGCTCACTGTTTCCCAGCTCTGCAGGGGCTCCCCCAGTTCCTGATGTCACCTTCCCTGTGCAACAGCACTTGTATACACTGCTACTAAGGGGCCTAGCATGCATATGCAGGCTGGCCGCGCTGACTGTGCTCTGCAGTGTGTGTGCAGGCTGGCCGCGCTGACTGTGCTCTGCAGTGCCGGGCCCTCATGCCCCGTGCAACTTCCCACTCACTGAGCTCTGGAAACCCATGCCCTGTACATGGCGATGGACAGTCACCTGTTTCACAGAGAAAAGGAGGTTCTCACAAGTCATTTGATTACACCCAACATTTTTTATAGGACAGTAAGTCTCAAGACTTCTTTGCATCTAATCCCCAGAACGGTCCTGGCCCATGAAGAGTATATGACAAATGCTTCCAGAATGAGAGAATTAACACAGGTCCAAAGACCTCAAGGGAGGTCAGCTAAAAGGGTGCAGTAAAAGAAAGAGGCAAAACTTACTTGGTGTTTTTTCCAACATCTAAAATCTATAGTCCTAACAAGGATAAAAAGCCTGTTTGTCTTGGTCCTCAGTCCACATCCCTGGCAGCCCAGGGAAGCTATGCTGTCAGTGTGGCTGCTGTGAACTTCACTCCCAGATCAGAAGACACAGTTTGGGACCTGACTATTCAGGTGAGGAAACAAAAAAGGTGTAGGAATTCATATACACACACAAAAGGCTATTTTTCCCCCTAATGAACTGGAATTTGTTTTTTTGAAAATGATTTTTCTCCTGATTTAGGAAGTCTTCAAGTTACAGGTACCATCAGAGGCTTCTCTCACAAGTACAAAAGTATGTCTTATTTACAATAAAAATAAACACTGGATTTCAGGTTTCCAATTATTAATAATAAATAAGAGTATTCCCACCTGAGAGAAATGTTTCCCACAAATGTTACATTCAAAAGGTTTCTCACCTAAAACAAAACAAAATTTGAAAAATTATTACTAATACTTGCAAAATCTTTTATTTAAAGTGTGTCAATGATCTCCTGTGTCCTACCTTTGCAAAGAACATTATATTCTTTGTCCTAGCAGTGCAAAAACAGGGGGGTCTCTACTTCCTTACACCCACACTTTGTCCTTGGGTGCTACACAGAGACAATAAAAGTGAAATATTTATTTTCCTCTAAAAAATTAAATTGTTCTCCAAATATAAACCCGTGTTAAAATCAGACATATTTATTTGCATCCAAAGCACACACAGGTTTTGGAATAGTCTTTTCCTTCAGTTGAAAACCAAGTGTGAGCTTCCTTGTTGGATTGGATACTAAACTCTGCTCGCCTGCTCTGCAGCCTCACTGACTCTACCACTGAGTCTAACAGAGGTGGTCACTCATCTATACCACATGGGGTGAGCCTCGGAGGCACACACACGGGCAGGGAAAAGTTCCTCTCCACTGCCTTCCTATCTTGGCTTAAAGAAGCTCACAAGAGAAAATAAGATTTCATTAGGGGTGACATGCTCCTCTGCTGACTTCTTAGTTACCTTGGATTTTAGTAACTAATTACATTTGGGCACAGAACAGATTATAGGAAATAGTGCTTTATGACAAGGAAACAAAAGCTCTTCAGAACACAGTCTATAGAAAATGCTCTGTTTAAAAATACACTTCAGGTATTACCTTTAATCTATATAGCCCTAACAAATAGACTTTAAAGCCTAAGAACCTTCCATTTTCCCCATTCTCCTCACATCAAACAGTGTCATTAAGATCCTCTTTAAAATATGACAATCCCTTCCCCATAAGGGCCTGCTACCTTTCTGGGCTCATGTTAGGATATTTTTATTTTATCCTGAAAATGTTTAATGGCTTTCTTAAACCCCAAATAAAGATAATCATATTATTTCTGTATTTTTAGACTGCATTTATGTCTGAAATTATTGGGATAATAGATACTGATAACTTAAAAGCGTGATATGAGATGTAAGAGTTTGAAAAGAGAGGTCACCATAAGTGACCAAGGTCAATGACCCAACTCCAGTAGGTCTCAGACTTTTTGGCCGTAGGATTCCTTCACACTCTTTAAACTGAGGCTCTAAAAAGCTCTTGTTTACATGGGCTGTATCTATAGATATATACCACACCAGAAATAAAAACTGAATGTTAACATGTTTCACTGGCTACCATGGCAGGGCTTTCTGCGTTACAGAACCTCTGGCAGACTCACTGTATCCTGATGAAAGCAGGAAAGGCCAGTGGCATCTTAAACTATTTTGAAAAGGTTTGGCTTGATAGACCCCAAAAGTCTTTCCCAGGCCATACTTTGAGAATTGCTGCCCCATAAATACAATATTTACATCCCAGTAAGCAGATCAGGTCACATGACTGTATCTGTCATTCAGAAATATTCTCTTAGAATAAACAATTTAATTTTTTTGTTTCCTTTAAACCTAAACAGTTAAGTTTCTCAAATAAAAAATTATAGTACTCATGAGGCTGCAGGAAATTTAGGCAAATAGAATGATCCAAGTTAAGTTTTTTCAGGGCAAAACTGAATCTGTGAAACTTCATATGGAATAATTCCAAACTACCAGTAATAATGCTACTCTATAAAATGTGCTGACATGTATAAAAAGACTTTTACAAATCTTAATGAAGTCTGCCAACAATACAATGAGGTAGTAACAGCTCAGCAAACTGGGAATCTAAAGTTGTGACAAAAGGTCATGTTAACCAGTTTGATGAGAGTATTTCAAAATGTATATGAAAACAGCACACTGGGCTCGGCGCCTGTGGCTCAATCGGCTAAGGCGCCAGCCACGTACACCTAAGGTGGTGGGTTCGAATCCCCACCCCGGCCCGCCAAACAACAATGATGGCTGCGAATAAAAGATGGCCAGGTGTTGTGGCGGGCGCCTGTGGTCCCAGCTACTTGGGAGGCGGAGGCAGGAGACTCGCTTGAGCCCGGGAGTTGGAGGTTGCTATGAGCTGTGATGTCACAGCACTCTACCCAGGGGGATATCTTGAGGCTCCGTCTCAAAAAAAAAAAAAAATATGACTCTCTTTTATTGCTATACTTTGTATACCTCTTGCTCAATAATACTTGACTGTGAAACATTCTTGTTCTTCTTTTTGTTAGGTAAAGGGGAAGAGGACCCTGGGAGAAAATATTGCTGATAATGGAGGTCTGCGGGAAGCATTTAGGGTATGCAGTGCTATGTTTGCTGTGTTTTAAAAATTAAGCTATTAAGTACCATATGGGTGCACTTCAACTTATTGCACAGAATGTTCTTGAGGAGTTAGATATTATGGAATTTCTATAAATAGAATTATATTTCCCCATTGACTCTATTATATTCTATCATATAAATAGAAGTGTACTTCTTTCTTTTTTCTTTTTGGGGTATAAAGTCACCCTAAAGAATAATATTTATTATTAAGAATCATGTATTTAAAGGATAGTTTTCAGAAAATACATCTACAATCATATCAAAGCATGCTACAGAAATCTCCTTGGGGCTAGGTTCATATGAGTTTTTCTTGAGTACAGCTCTCTCTATAGCCCTCCCTATAATTTTATCTTAAAATATCAAACTTCTAAATGATGGCCAGAGGGTAGCAGTTCCCATATACTGGGCCAGGTAAGAGACCATGATAGTGTTTTCATCATATGCTGGTCTGTGGTGAAACAAGAAACATATGGATAATGTGGAAAGATTTTCATAGAACTTAAGTACATTTAATTAAAAGACCAGGCTGTTATTCTGAGGTTATATCCTTCCTATACTCTTAAAATATACTTTTTAAAGTAAAATGATGGTAATAGAAGCTGATAATTTTTCCTCTTTCTATGATTAAAAAACCTAGTAATATGTTCACCCTGAAATTTATTGCCATAGGGGCCTTGTGGATTTGTTTGTCCCCTGGTAGAAATAGAAAGAGTAGCTTTAAAAAAAGTTATTTAACACCTGAACACTTTGGCCCAGCTTTTTGGTATTTATTGAGTGTAAGGTATTTTTTGCTAATGCACCTGCCTCACTGGTAAGCGACAGAAGATGGACTTACATTTCCAGGTATTTGTTTTCTTCAAGAAAAATCTGACATGATGCATTTTGCATATGGCGGGTGTTGCATGAAAAAAGCGAAAATCCTATTTCAGAGGCTGATCTGTTTTGCTTCTCTCACTAGGCTTACAGGAAATGGATAAATGACAGAAGGCAGGGAGTTGAGGAACCTCTTCTACCTGGCATCACATTCACCAACAATCAGCTCTTCTTCCTGAGTTATGCTCATGTAAGTAGACTGACCAAGGGATATCAAAAATGAAATGCAAGACTTTTACCTTGCTCCCTTGATCGACGGTTCAGAACAAAAGTTTAATAGTATGACTTTGCTTTTAGCCAAAATTTTATCATGCTGATTATTTTTTCAGGATAAATTTCACCTTCTTAATGTTCTATGGAGCTTAATTAATAATTGAATTAGGGTTCATTGGTATTTTTAACCAAGCCCCACAGTAAACTTACTTGGTACTTCAATAAATCTTGAGTTCTTAATGTGTTTGATACTATTTGTAACTATTTCTCATAACTTATTCTTTGGCTTTCATGGCTCTGTCCTTTCCTATACTTCTCCTTCCCCTTTGCCTCATTTGCTGACTTTGACCAATCTCAACCTATGGGTACCCCCGGGGGTGTGTTCCCAACCATTGAATGAATATGCAAAGACTTCTAGAGCCAAACAAAGAAACAAAAAAACATAGGCAAGCAGAGTCATGCCACTCTGTTGTGAATTTAATAGGTTCTTGGAGCAGAAACTAAAGAAAGATGTCCACTAAATAAAGCATAATTCTTTCTTTTTAAATTTTTTATCAAATCATAACTGTGTACATGAATGCATTTATGGGGTACAATGTGCTGATTTGATATATAATGTGGAAAGCTTACATCAAACATGTTAACATCACCATCACCTCACTTATTTATTGTGGTAAGACATTTATACTCTCTCTTAATAGTTTTAAAATAATTGAGTCTCTGGCTAATGAGGTAAGCTTCAGTTCTTTGTTATTGGTTATTGCACTGGATTATATCAGAAACACATAGACAACATTTTCAAAGACATCAAGGATGAGTCAATAAAGGTACTAATGCACATCTTCAGAGTGGGCAAATGTGTATGTATATTCTCAAAGCCAGACAAAAATTTTCACGAGTATAACCCTTTGTTCCTAAGTCTTTGCATTCACTCCTCAGTAAGCACATTCATTCCAAAGTCTTCTACAATTGACTCTGGGTAAAGGATTCTCACTTGCCTCACTTGCCTGAGGTCTTTTATTTCTTAAAGCTGACATGGCAACACTAAATAATTATTTAGTGATCTTATACTAGCAAAATTGTAATCATCAACAAAATGACTTTCCTTTCTAGTTTCTTATTTCCACCTACACACCCCCATCTTTGGGTTTTCCTGGGTAGAAAGCCTGGAGTCTTAGGTCTTTAGGTCTTATTTGATTTACCTGTCCTCATTTTTATGGCATGTGTCCCCAAAGCTAGATATTTCATCCTTTTGAAATGTTTTTCAGATTCAACCTCTCCACTTCCAAGTTTTAGGCCATTTGGGTTGTTTATAAGCGACAGAAATTTATTCTCATAATTCTAGAGGCTGGAAATCTGAATCAGAGTACCAGCAGGGTCAGGTTCTGGCGAGGGCCCTCTTTTGGGTTGCATGCGGACTGACGACTTCTCACTGTGTCCTCACATGGCAGAAAAAACTAGCTAGCTGTTTGGCCTCTTTTTATGAGGGCACTAATTCCATTCATGACATTTCCACCCTCATGACCTTATTACTTCCCAAACGTCCCACCTCCCAATACCATCACATTGGGATTAAGATTTCAATATATAAATCTGGGGGAGACCCAAACATTCAGACCATAGCATCTCATTACCCCATAATCCATAGACTTAACCTTGATATTTCTACTTTGGATTATCTCAACATCCTATTGCATATTTTTTTTGACTTCAGCATCTTTCACCACTGTTTTCTGTGCCACTGAAACATATCACTTTTATTTTATTACCAACCTGCTAAAAGAACTATGGTGGATCCCAAATGCCTACCACATTGAGGCTAAATACCTTCATCTGGCTTCCAAAATTCTCAGTCTAATCCAACTCGACCCAACCCACTTTAATTTCCTGCAGCACCAGTGGATGAAAAAAATCTCAACGTTAATAGGGCAGGTATCCTCACTTCCGCCCTATGATGTCATGATGTCTGTCATGCCCATTGCTATCTTTGTAGCTTTGCTTCTGATTCTCCTTCTCTAATGTGAACCCTTTTCTTCTCTTTCCCTTTCAATCCTTACTTCATCCTTGAGGATCCATGTCAAATTCCACCTTCTCCACATCTTCCACAAACCCTTCCCCAAGGACTCTAGCTCTTATTATTTTATCTTCAACTCCTTTTATACTTGCTGTCATTACCATGCAATTGAGTACTTAATTGCTCTAAAAATGTTCAAGAATTTTAGTTTTATCTTTACAGCTAATCTTTTGGCTCCTTATACTTCTTATATATTTCCATAGCACCCAGAAGAGATGTTGGGTATATTGAAGACACTTGATATTTTTAGATCAATTTCTTGAAAGGAGTAAGACTAGTACAATTCAACTAAGGAGACTTCCTTTTGAGTCCATACTAGTCAATCAGATATCTAAAATAAGCACATAACACATAGCTAGAAATTTCTTGAGTTGGGGTTGGCAAACGAGGGCCAAATATGGCCTGCTGCCTATTGTGTGAATGATGTTTTATTGGGAAACAGCCATCCTCCTTTACTTATCATTGTCTGTGTCTGGTTTTGTGTTACAATGCCAGAGTTGAATAGTTGAAACAGAGACCTTGTGATCTTCAGAGCCTAAAATATTTATTATCTATCTCTCTATAGAAAAAGTTTGCTGACTCTTGCTCTAGAGGACAAAGTACAAGGGTTCATCAGTTCTTACTATTTTATATCCTAGTACATAATATCTCTTTGTAGACAAAATAAACTAATTGATAGTGATGTTGCAGTCATAATTTTGAAATGTCTTCAAATACTGAATAATACTGAAGTATATTTGATTTATTTTAAACTAAAGAGATTAGAGGAAAAAAAATAGGAATATATTTTGTATTGCTTGTGAGAAATTTATCTTGGAGCTTTCCCCGCCGATAGAATGAGGAGATTTTTAATCTTTGGCACATCAGAGTAAGCCTCCTTTTTTCTCTCCTGGGAAGGTACTAGGAAAAGAGTAACAACTATAATGTGTTTCCAGAAATCTCTTAAGTAGTATGTGAAGGAAAGACAATACTATATAATAATGTAAGAAGAAAAAACATACAAAGAAATGAGGTAAAATCAAATGCCAGAAACAACTTCATATTAAGCTAGCTGCTGAGGAAATTAAGGAATCACATTACAAAAGTATCTTCCAAGTCCAATTCAGAACCACAGTGACTGATGATTTATTATCATCAAGAGCAATAGCATCATGTCACCTTCCCTGCTTCCTGTATCCCTGTGGTTGCTGGGACCTGTCAGTTTTTTCCTCAGATGTTCTTCAGATCCTCTGCTTCTTTCCATCCCATTTCTTCTTATTTAGTGGGCAGCCACTGAGAACCTTCCTGGTGCCTATAAATAATCTTCTAACTGGTCTCTAATCCCCTCTTCCTACCATACATTCCCGGCTGATGAAACTTTTAAAAATCTGGATTTTATCATTTCCCCAACTGACGAACAATGTGTAAATGCAGTTTCAACAGTGTCCAGTTGCTCAGGGCTTCAGAAATCTGGTGCCATCATCCTTCTCCCACGGCTGCCGGTTAGGCAGCACACACTCCCGCCAAGCTGAATGTCTTGCTTTCTTTCCCCTCAGACATGTCTTGGCTCTCATTTGTCCCTTCATTTAGGATGTTTCCCCCATATCCTTGTGTCCTAGTTCTATTTGTACTTAAGATTCTGTAGGATCCCAAGATGCATGGCTAGTCAGGCTTCAGTGGGTTCTGCTGCAGAAACAAAGGATACAACAGACGTTTCTTTCTTGTCCATGTTCCCCATCCAGCACAGGTCAGCAGTGGGGCTCTGCTTGTAGTTTTGGCTCACTGATTTGAGTCTGGGAGTCTTTATCTTGATAGGTGTTCTACAGTCACCACAGGAATAGAAAAGAATTCTGAGGAAGCATGCCCTGGTTCTTTTTTAAATTCTATTTTATTTGTTTATTTTTCTGGAGACAGAGTCTCATTGTCACCATTTGTAGAGTGCCGGGGTGTCACAGCTCACAGTGAGCTCAGCCTCTTGGGTGTAAGCGATTCTGTTGCCTCAGCCTCCCAAGTAGCTGGGATTACGGGCGCCCGCCCCAACGCCCCACTAATTTTAACCAACGTCTTGCTCTTGGTTAGGCTGGTCTCAAACTCCTGAGCTCAGGCAGTCTGCCTGCCTCAGCCAGAGTGCTAGGATTATAGTTGGGAGCCACCACACTGGCCTTGGGTGCTGGTTCTTAATAGAGCACTTAAATTGTTCTTAAGATTCTTAAAGGAAGTGACATAAGCACTTCTGTTTGTATTTCATTGACCAGAGTGAGTCAGATAGCTATGCCTAACGTATGTACCTATCCCAGGCCCGCGTTAGAGTGAGGCAAGTGAGGTACGCAGGGGCAAAATACTAACTGCTCATGACCATACTCAATAATGGGTAGCTGATTGATTTTATTGATTTAAATAGTTACAATTAAGTGTAATAAGAACTATTTCAAACTTCAATTCATTGTGTGAATATGTTGGTTGATTCCTGGGCTCGTATGCAATTCTCTTGATTTAAACCTCTTGTCTGGAAACCTTCCTCATTTACTCAGATTGTGAAATTATTCACATTGATAAAAACCTTCTACTCTGGGGATCAGAATAATAGATGTTTTTACTGATGAAGGTTTTATCTGATCTACTGAAAACTGTTTGTCATTCACTGGTTCTAAAATTATTTTTCAGTATAATTTGGAGCAGTTAAGCTAGTAGAGAATGTGTTATCAGAATGGAAGTGTATTCATTAAGATACTTTTCTCTTTTAGGTGAGGTGCAATTCCTACAGACCAGAAGCTGCCCGAGAACAAATCCAAATTGGTGCTCACAGCCCTCCTCAGTTTAGGTAAATGGGCAAATGAGTGATGCTAGTTTTGAACTGTGCATCTCCCCTCTTTTTCCCCGACCCAGCCATCCCAGGGCTCTACCAGATAGGTGATCTGAACAAAAAGCCTGTGCTTTGAATCATTTGATCTCCATTTTGTGGATAAGCCCTCCCCCCGCCCAAGTCTGGCCAAATAGAAACTAATCATCTTTTTTTTTTTCATTAGCAGTAAGCTGGTTTAGGCAGCGTTTTCTCAACTAGATTTCTGCTGGTGGGGAATTGTACATATTCCTTGTCTAGTGCCACATTGAGAGGTTCATGAGACTGGAATCAGACTCTAAAGGAAACTTAGAATCCAAATCATAGCTTTAGTGTTAAATCTCACTTATTATCTTCCAGCTTTGGAAAGACAGCAATCCATGGGTGAGCACCCTGTGTGCTCAGTAAACTGGAATATTTGATTTCTCCAACTATGTACTTTTTTGGTCTAGGCCAAAAAGCAGTCTTTAGTATCTTAGAAAAGGATGAGGTCTGACGCAGTGTGCCTTAAAACACCTAGAACTCTGGTTTATTTGGTGTTAAAGAATATCTTGTTTAAAACTGCTTGTTCTTTCACACAATCAACCAACCAACAAACAAATGCCCACTTTTGGAATAGCTCTGAACCCAAAAATAAATGGTGATATTTAGTAATTATAATTTATATCTAGAGTTAGAGACTCTACATTTTGGCTTTCAGTTTGAATCATGTTTTGAAACAGTTGCTTATATATAAAGGGAAAGGATTATGAATTACAGTCTTATGTATCAGAATGTATAAAATATTAAGCAAAAATACAATTAAGGTTAATATTACTTACCCTGCACTAGATTCCATAGCTTAAGAGAAAATATCTATACTAGGCAACAGATCAGTATAATGAGAAATCCAAGAAACCATAATAATTTATATTTATTCATTCTTTGCTTAGGATATATTATATCTGGATATCTTTATATTTCATGTTTACATGAATCCATTAGCATATTGCAGGAAAGTCATCTAAAATTTCTCCTATATTTTAAAATCTTATTCCTAAAAACTTGCATTAGAAATGCTTCAGAAATTGACTATAAATTACCCACTAGCATAAGAATCTAATCACTGTTTTGGAAATTCTCCCCCACTGGGCTAAACTGTCATGAAGGCTGACAGTCTCTAACCGACTAAAATGTGTTCCCACTGACAAATGGTACAGATGAAGCCACACAGTAGATTAATTACTCAACAGATAAGTTTTTAGAAACTAATTTCCTTTTACTAACTAGTTGCCTGTAATGTTGGATTTTAGCTGATAATTTTACAGAGTGTACTTACTAATTATCAGCTATATTCTATTTTTAACACTTGCCTAGGGTGAATCAGACTATGAAATATGCATCTCTACCCATACATCTCACTAAAACACAAGAGGTTATGAGGATTTTTTGGATACAGGCCATTACATTTATTCAAATGCCCGTAGGTAACAAAGTCATTAGGGAAGAAATTGTCAGTGACTGAGAATGCTGAGTCTCTAGTCACGCCTTTGAACATGCAGTTGAGTACGAAATGGATGAGGGGGTAGTTTTTTTGCCTGGCTTGTTACTGATGTCTGCAGTAACTACAGATTGTGAGTACAGTAGAAATCAAACAATGGGAATACCATTTCCAAAAGGCAGTTATAATCAAAGTGCTGAGTAGGAATCCAATCTTTACTGCAGTTGGAAACTTACAAGAGCACAAGATTCTGGAGCTAACTCCACTGAAGGATTACTTATTAGTAAGGACTGCGTACCCTTTGTTAGTTGATTGTTACATTTACCAAATTCTAGGCAAATATGAGCCTCCAAACTTAATAGGAATTTAGAGAAAGTGTTTTTGTAGGTTGAATGAATTCTTTCAAAATAGTTAGAAATGCAAAAACATGGATGATTCTTATGGGCATTATATTGAGTGAAAGAAGTCAAAGACCAAACAGTATGTACTGTGAATTCCATGCAGCTGAAGTTCAAAAATAGGCCAAGCTGTGGTGACAGAAGTCAAAAAAATAGTTATCTTTGGAGGTGCCATTTGTAGGGGACAGGAAAGAGCCTCTTGGGTGCTAGAAATATCCTATGTCTTGATCAGAGTAGTAGTAACTACCCACATAAAAAAACCTATATCTAGAATTTGTGGACTTTATATCAGTTATACTTTCCAGATAGAGTTAACTTTAAAAAGTTAGAAAAAGTAAGTATTGGTGATAGTTCAGTTTTATGGGTATTTGAAAACTACAGGAAGAATAATAGGAGCCTTTGCCTGACATTCAGGAAATAGTCT
The DNA here is from genome assembly GCA_963574575.1 of Galagoides demidoff. Taxonomy (NCBI): domain Eukaryota; kingdom Metazoa; phylum Chordata; class Mammalia; order Primates; family Galagidae; genus Galagoides; species Galagoides demidoff. Next base: position 11,368 of record CAUYQV010098231.1, on the reverse strand, counting down.
CAGTTCTGTTAAATTTTTTGGAAACATATTTAATCATTTTGGGTTTTCGTTGTCTCTACTATAAGCAGATTAAATGAATGCCAACGTTTCTTCTAGGAATATATTGCTACAGTTTTATCCTGTTAAGGTCCATGAATTAAATGACATGTACTTTTGACATATCTTTTTGCAGGGTCAATGGTGCAATTAGTAACTTTGAAGAATTCCAGAAAGCTTTTAACTGTCCACCCAATTCCACAATGAACAGAGGCATGGACTCCTGCAGACTCTGGTAGCTGGACCACTGGGTTGTGCCATCCCGAGAGAGCTGCACACTGCTACAATATTGCCCACTGCTCTAGGTCTATATTCCTCTGAAGAATTCCATTCTTAATGTACTTTCATTACTTAGGTAGATGACCTGCTTGGATCTAAATGGCATTTGCTCAATGTTATAGGGCTTTAAAAAATGGAATATAAGAAATAAGCCAAATATGTTTCTTTAGAAAACCAAATCAACAAAAATAAATTCCTAGGCTACTTTGGTTAAATTGCTACCTGACGAATTGTTGCTATTGACAATTTTAGTGTATTAGCCGTAGCTAAGTGCTCCATACCATTTTATCTATAGTGTTATAGAGGGCCTAGATAGAAAATAGACTGCATCTATAACAAAGTTAAATCTATTAAACTTGTAGCCCTCAATGATAAAGACATGTGCATGCATACCTGGGAGGTCTTGCTGCTCTAGAATGTGGTGCCAGATTTTTTGGACAGCCAAAACATAGCATTTCTTTCTAGGGTAATTAAATTGAAAATATTTTGGATCTCCATTTTACGAAGTTCTTGCCTTCAGCTTCGGAGTCTATTGGAATGAAAATGTGCCCCACAGCTTGTATCTGATGTACCTGATTGTCCTTTTCAAGTCAGCATGAACAAAGCTGGCAGAAAGGCTGCCAATAGTAAAAGATTTGAGTTTATTAAATGGAAAAAAGGAGATATAATTTTAAGTCCCAGAAGAAATAGAAACTCCTAGTCACACAATAGCAGGGAAACTAGGAGATGAAATCTACAGAATTTTATCTAGTCTGTATGAACCTCAGTGATTGTCTGCTGAACACTTTTCTTTAACCCAGTTCCTATTGGTTTCATTACCCTTATAGATGTCCATTTTCCTGGTTCTGAATTGAGCAGACATTGAGGAAAGGATTTTCTGATTCCCCATCCGGAACGTATGGCTTTCATTTCCCTTTAGTGCCAAGGAACAAACACCACATTGAGGAGGGAGCAAAGTACCTTCTGCTTCAGCTTAGTTAATGTTATTTCTCTTAAGAAACAACCTTTTTGAAAAATTTGATTGAAGATATTTTCAAATATATGGATTCGATTTCATATTCCCTGCAGAGTCCAAAGAAAAAATCTGCAAGAAAGAACAGTGCTATGTCTTTGAACCTTAGAACATTATCCTTTTAAGTAAACGCCTCTATTTCTTATTAGTGTGTATACATGTAGGATAAAATGGTAATGGTCTTAAAGAGGGTACCCGGCATTTCCGGTTTCTTAAAATTGGCACCCCCCCAACCCCTTCCCATGATTCATTATGTGTGAGGACAAATTAAGAATAACTACGAGAGGCCATTTTGCATCTCTTTGATTTGTCACTTTAAAAAAAAAAATTGTGTGTGCCGTGTCCTTTTGTAACCATGGGAACTTTTGAAGGGAAAGAAATGGAGGGTCACCATCATGAGGAAAATAATTATACTGCATTAGCTGGAGGAGACTGATTTTCTCCTTGACTTCCTCCTCTCTGAATGGATAAACTTCTGAAGGGCAGCTACCTTTTCCTCCTCATAACCATGGCTTAATGTGACCTCGGTTTATAATTCGAAAAACAAGCACTATTAGGTTAGGGGTGCTGGACATGTGTGTCCCTTTCCTCTGAAGTAAGCACTCCAATTCGGTTTACACATATAACATACTCCTTGTTTTATTCTGGCACTTGGGCACTTAAAGTCAGCTGAGGTTTGTCATGCTTCTATGAATAGTGTTTTCCTGCTAGATTTCGTTCTGAAACGCCAAAGAAACACATTCCTGCAGGTCAGAGAAAGTGTTTGGTAAAGACATAGGATTATGACTTTGAAAATGGAAATTAGATCACTCGTTCTTGTACCGCACACAAATCATTTGTCAGTTTAGGAAACCTAGCTGGTGATCAGTTGGGGCCGTCCTGGTTTCTGGACGACAGAGTCACCTTATCCTGGTTAACTTTACTTGATGTACCTCAGTTGTACGGAAAGTTATAGACAGGATGGCCATTATTAAAACAAAACTAAAACTAAAACGAAGGCAGGAAGACCAAATCATCAGAACTAGCTTGAATAATTTTCTAGAAGGATGGGATTTCCGAATACATGTTTGTGTTTAACACTTCTGACTGCAGTCTCATTGTCCTGTCTCTTGGAAACACATGGTAAAAAGAAGACAGTAAAATGCAAGTGGAAGGGAAGGGAAAAAACTAAGGAGAAGCTGGCCTAAGGATGTGGCTCTGAAGACAAGACAGGATTTTGGCATTCCTTGCTAAGCACATCCACTGGAGTGAAGCCACAAAGCTTTATAGAAATAATTATGGTAAATTAAAAGGAGATTAGATATTGGATCTCAAACTAGGGCTGCCATAACACACTTCCGTGATTCAGATATCTAATGTTATGCCAGTGAACTATTGTCTGGGCATTGGAAAGAGGATTTTTTTGTGTGTGAAATTCTCCTGGATTAGTCAAAAATTTTCTGGGTATAAAGTAGTCTTATTTGTACTCCTCACTATTGCCCCAATTTTGTTGAGCCTTTTACGAAGTGCTCAGCATTGGCCTCCTACTCCCATTTATTCCTTTTATGAGATGGACCTGGATGTGATTAGTGCAAACTCAAGATTCATAAATTATCCTGACGTTTTTTTAGTGCCTTGCCTCAATGGAGCTTAAATCATAGCACATAAATTTTATCTTATTTAGCCCTGGAGCAATGCTAAGAAGCAACTAGGAACTATGGCTTGCCAGACAGGTTATGCTCATGCCAGAAGAGCTAGAGAGGTTTGAAATCTTTTGTTAAATAACCCAGAGTCAAGAAAGGCAGAGGCTTTGTGCTTTGGGCCACAGACCTTTGGATTAACTTTCATCCCTTCAACTAACCCATTTCTAATACATTTATTCAATGAGTATTTCTACAATCACTTAGCATTTTAGGGGCTTCTTCCTTGAAATATTTAACATAATGCCTCAGTTGCATATTAAATTATGGAAAAATATATGATTGTTTCCTATGAAAACATTTTCACCGTCAGTGGCAGTGGCCCGCTGGTTTGAAGAAGATGTTCTTGGATTGTGCATTTTATATCAAGATGGTCATCGTGAGACTAGTTTGGTTGTATTAGCCTTCCCTAGTTGTAAAACAATGTGAACAATCATTTTAAGGACAATAAAAAGTTGGTTGAAGATTTTCTGTTTCTTTCTTTTAAAAAAATATTAAAATCTATTATATCTATTGACATATGCAGTTCTATTTTACCCAATAATATTTGCCAGAAAGTATACAGAGTACCATAGTCTACTAGCTTTCTTGGTTTAGGGTAGTTGGATTTGGATGCAATAACTTTCTCCCTAGGCAATGAGAGGGTCGCAAGGTGGTCATTATATTTTCTTTCAGAATGTAAGTCAGAAGATGTGGTTTATTGTCTTTGCAATAATATTCCTAGTGAGGAGATATCAACCACAACAGGGCTAGTTTTGCAAAAATGACAAGGAACAATACAGTTACTATGAAATCCCAGAATCTCTATGTGCTGTCACCACTCTAACAATTTAGTTAACTTACAGTCATTCATTCAGCACACTAACTGACCACTCAGTATATTTAAATCACCAACTAGCTATATATAGGTGGATAATATATTCCCTCTGGGCTTCAATGAACAGTCTGGTCTCATAGATGTGTAAACTGTTACCTTGCCTACTGAGTGAGGTGTGATAACATGGATTGGGCTGGGGTTTGGAACACAGAAATGGTATTATTCACCTTTCCTCTAGTGTAGCAGTTCTCAACCTGTGGGCTGCGACCCACCAGAACTGTATTAAAGGGCCGTGGCATTAGGAAGGTTGAGAACCACTGCTCTAGTGGATACTGTCAGTACTGCCTCTTCCCAGACCCCAGCAAAGCCCTTTTACTGGGTACCTTCACCTTCCCTTCCATCTGCTTTCGTTTCTAGTTGGATGGGGCTCTGAAGGATGGCTGCTCTCAAGCTACTGGAGCCTCTTGGCCCAACGTACTTTCTTAGAACTGGAAGTGCCTGGTGACCCTCAGACAATGACTGAGTGGTAAAGGACTCTGAAAGCCTGACGACCTTGCCTGAGTCCAGACAACTCTAGAGGCATATCATAGAATTTATGCTACTCTGTACATTTGAGGGTAGGCCACCATTGCAAATAGAGTACCCCAATCAAGTTAAACACCTTTCTGGCACTGACATGTTCTGAGAAAAAGTACTGGTTTGTAGGATACTAGGTTAGTCCATTTGTGTAGTAGGCCACACCATCATGTACAGGAAGTAGACATCAGAGTCAGTGGGTGATAAGTGACTATGGCCTGTCGGTGCCCCTTTAGGAGACTTTAGTTTCTAAGCTGATCCATGAAATAAGAATTTTTATGTGTAGAGTAGTGGTAGAAGGAAAGATGCATATAAACGACAGAGTTTCATGAGTGATTCTCTGGAGTGTGGGGCAGGAAGTAGGGGCTTCGTGGGAATGGAGACAAGAAGTCTAGAATGTCTCTTGCTATGGTCTATGGAATAGATTTTCTAAAAAACAAGAGGTAGCAAGTCTGCTTAGATTTTTAGGTATATACCTAAGTGAACCTGATCAAAACATGAAAGAGGCTAATGTTTCCAATTAGAGTTAAAATATTTGTGTGTCCCTTAGTTCACTTGCTTTCTTTATTAAGATCACATTAGCTATAAAACAGATCAACTCAAAGGTTTAATTTAAATGTGTTTCTTGTTTTCATTACATACATAATGGAAATTAACGATCACTGAGTCTCTCTCCTCCAACGGGTGACTTGGGGAGTCAGACTTCTTCCATATTGTGAGTCTGCCATTTTCAACACATGATTGACTACATGCTCATCTGTAAGAAGCTAGTGGAAGAAGAGAGGCCATGGAAGATGCTGAGTGGAAAATTTGGGCTTGTCTAGTGGAAATTGTCTACATTACTTCTGTTCCTGTTCTATTGGCTAGAACTCAGTCATGTGGCCAAATCTAACCCTAGAGGAGGCTGGGACATGTAGTTCAGCAGTATGCCCAGAAAGTAAAGGAAATGAGTTTGGCTCTCACCTAGCATTCCCAGCCACACCTTCTAAAGTGAAGTACAGGGCCGTAGCTTCGAGCTCTTCTGAATTTAGAAAATTGCTTTTGAACACAGCACAATGAAAATTGAAAATGCCATTGGTAGCCTGCAGTTTATTCTGTAGGAGTCTTTTTAATTAGCAGCTTAATTGGATAATTTAATCTCCTTTAGAATTAGAGATATGAAAATGAAAATGAGATACTCCTTGTGATCTGACAATACCTTGCTTTAATAAACACAACAAAGTGAGCCCGGAAATGAGCACCACAAAAACATTACCATAATTTGTGATCAGTGAAAGAAAACCTGATCTATAATTTTAATTATTCCTAAATGGTTTAGATACATGTTTCATTTGAATGTGTATTTTGTTTTGTTAATTGACTCAATTAGGAAGGTAACTGAACGTAAGAATCTTTGGCTAAGCCGTGGGTTCATGATATGTTCTAAGCTTTTAAAATATATCATACTGGGTGGCGTCTGTGGCTCAAAGGAGTAGGGCTCCGGCCCCATATACTGGAGGTGGTGGGTTCAAATCCGACCCCAGTCAAAAAAAATACTTTAAAATATATCATGCTGTAAAAGTCAAAATAAAGTATCTTATGAAATAAAATATTATCACAAGTATAATATTTTTCAAGTATTTTTAGAGAATTTATATGAAATTGTTTTTACTTCTCCATTGATTATGAGATAAAAAGTGCTACTCGAGGCTGAGGCAAGAGAATCGCCTAAGCCCAAGGAGTTGGAGGCTGCTGTGAGCTGTGACTTTATAGTACTCTACCGAGGGTTAATAAGTGAAACTCTGTCTCAAAAAAAAAATGCTACTCGCTGTATTTCTATTTTATGCTTTCTCCACACAAATGAGAGATGGAAGCTCAGAGTCTAGAAACAAAGATGAGTGTCCATGTACAAGCCACAAAAGTACTGTTCCAATTAATTCTGGCTTTAAACTCTATAGTTAAAAGAAAAACGAAATGATTAAGATAAAATCCCCAGTGTAAAGATAAAATCCCCTGTGTAAAATATTAAGAATCATTTACACTCTCAATTTGGCTGAAATGTCTGCAAATCGCCTAGACAAAAAGAGAAGCAGAGTCCCCATTACAAGTACACTGTGTTAAACTCCAAATTGACTTTGAAATCAGTAGAATCAGCGCCTGGGTAACAGACTACCCTCCCACCGTGGTGACATGTGAACAATGGCAAAAATAACCCAAAGCCTATTTATTCCAAAATTGACCAAGTTTTCAACTGGCATTTGCAAACGATTTTTGACCTAATAATCATCATCATGAAGATGGCTTCCATTTGTTGACTCTCCCCGCCCCCCGCCCCATGTCCTAGGCATCTGCAGCTAGAGCCTGCCTGCATTACAGCTAATCCGCACAAGAATCTTGCAAATAGTTATTATTCCTACTTCACAGGTAAGAAATACATGATTTATGAAGAGCACATTAGTAACTGGGGGAGCCAGGAGACTTCAGACCCCATGCTCTGAGCTGTGCTGGGCATATGGAACAGTGGTCACAAATAGAATTTTGACCTGTAACTTACTGAAGATTCAGGTTATATTTCTTTAGCAATCTGTTAGAAAATAATGTGGAGAAAGGAGTCAGTTTACAGGAATTTAAACTTGCTGGTAGTTTCATCTGGAGTTCTTCAGAGAGGACTCCCAAAGTTACTCTTTACTGATAATGCTTGTTATTATTCACTGAGCATGTACCATGGGCCAGACATACACTAAGTCCCTTGTTGGTATTGTCTAATTTAGTCATTATAGCCACAACTCGGATATATGTTATTATCTACATTTTACAGGTAAGGGACCCAAAGCCTGGGGAGATTAATAATTTGTCCATGATCACTTAGCTAGCAAGCAGCAGCTCCAGATTTCGAATCCAGTTTGGCCCAAGTGCTTTCTTAGGCAAACACATAACTATGGTGACCCCAAGTCTAGACTGCCAGGCCAGAGCATCCTCTCAGGTTAGTTGGCAGGCCTCCCCCAAGTTTAGCCCCATGATAGCCCATACCCTCTCTGTTTGGTTTTTGAAACCAGAATGTCTCCAGGTCATTTTCTCCAGAGAACAAAACCTCTGCCCCTCTGCCTGTGGGTAGCTGAGGAACTTTTAAGCAATCCCCCCTTTTTAAAATCCTATCATGCATTCCTTTAAACATTTAAAAAAATTTACAGATAACATTGTATTCATCATGTACAACCTGATGTTTTGAAGTTTACCAGGTTGGCTAGATTGAGTTTGTGAACTAATCCTAGAAAGAGTGCTACAGGCCTCATTGCTGAATTCACCCCATAGGAAGTACTCCCCATAGGAAGCTATGCACCAATGCTAGCGCTAGTCCACTCTTCAAAGCAAAGTGTTTGACCTTGTATACAGACACATTATGAAATGGTGAAATCTAGATAACGAACAGTTGCATTACCTCACATATTTATTTTTGTGATGTGAGTACTTAAAATTCACTCTTTGCATTTTTTGAGAATACAATAAATGGTCATGAACTACATTTCCTTGCTGTACAATAGAGCTCTTGCATTCCTCCTATGTCACTGTAATTATGTATCTTTTGATCAAACTATCCCCCTCTTCCTTCCCCTCCCTAGCCTCTGGTAACCACTCTTTTCTTTGTCCTTCTACGAAGACAACTTTTTAAATTCTACATCTGGGTGAGATCACGTGTTCATCTTTCTGTGCCTGGCTTATTTCACTTAACATAATCTCCTCCAGGTTCATCCAGGTCACCATGACAGGATTTCATTTTTTTTTTTTGCAGTTTTTTGCCAGGCCTGGATTTGAACCTGCCACTTCCGGTATATGGGGCCGGCGCCCTACTCCTTTGACCCACAGGCACTGCCCAGGATTTCATTTTTTATGGCTCAGTGGCATTCCATTGTGTGTATGTAGCACATTTCCTTCATCTATTCATCTGTTGAAGGATACTGAGGTTGATTTCATGTCTTGGCGATTGTGAGTAGAATAGTGCTGCAATGAACATGGAAGTGAAGGTTTCTGTTTGACACATTACTTCACTTTCTTTGGATATATATCCAGTACTAGGATTGCTAGATCATATGGTAGTTCTGTTTTTTGTTTTTTGAGAAGCTTACCAACAGTGTGTTCAATTCCCTTTTCTCACTTGTAACCCTATGGTGTGTTGTGACACTCACTTTCACCTAGAGCTTCCAAGTCATGAGGCTTCTTGTATTCTACAGGATATCTCAACTTACTTCTAGTAAGGGGTTCATTAGTTTTGTCCAGGTGGGTTTAAACCTTTTATTTTTCTTTCCTTTTTTGGTTTTTGAGACAGAGTCTTACTATGTCACCCTCAGTAGAGTGCTGTGGCAGCTCACAGCTCATAACAACCTCAAACTCTTGGGCTTAAGCGATTCTCTTGCCTCAGCCTTCCAAGTAGCTAGAACTATAGGTGCTTGCTACAATGCCTGGTGCTATTTTTTTGTTGTTGTAGTTGTCCTTGTTTTTTAGCAGGCCTGGGCCAGGTTTGAACCCGCCAGCCCCAGTGTATGTTGCCAGTGCCCTAACCACTGAGCTATGGGCACCAAGCCTGGGTTTAAACCTTTTATTTTTCTTTCTTTCTTTTTTTTTTTTTGAAGCAGAGTCTCACTATGTCGCCCTCGGTAGAATGCCATGGCATCACAGCTCACAGCAACCTCCAACTCTTGAGCTTAAACAATTCTTTTGCCTCAGCCTCCCAAGTAGCTGAGACTACAGGCACCTGCCACAATGCCTGGGTATTTTTTGTTACAGTTGTCATTGTCATTGCTGGCCTGGGCTGGGTTTGAACCCGCCACTCTTGGTGTATGTGGCTGGTGCCATAACCACTGTGCTATGGGCGCTGAGCCTAAACCTTTTCTTTAAAAAGATATTTAGTATTTTTGTGAGATAGAGATTAGATCTACATCTGAGACTCCTACATTTAACTGGAAGTCTGCATGGTTTTCTTTAATGGGGAAATTTAACACAAATGTATTTTGAATCAAATGCTGCTATCCAGCTCTATATGGAATTATTGCCTTTTCCAGTAATATCTCTAACTAAAGAGTCTAAGGATTCCTTTAAATAGCTGAATATTAGGAGATTATATTTTACACAGAAACCAATCCTATTTTTTCTTAATAAAACAAGCTTGCATGAAAGTTTGGTATTTTCCATTTCTCCTAAGGACTTATAAACTTAGCCCTTGGAGAATTAATTTGAGATGAAAGGAATGTATCTCTGTCCACCTTCCAAAGTTGCCTAGGAATATATCTAGAAGAATGCTAGAGTGGATTTGTCACAAATGCTCTAGAGGAAATTTTTACTTATCAACAAGGGCCAAGCTCGGTCCTGGGAGATTCACATTTCAACTCTCATTTGCACTCACACAGAGGCTCCCGTGCAGATTGAGTTTGAGTTAATGCACATAGCTTGTTGGGAAGAAATCAATCAAAACCCTTTTTAAGCATAAATGGTTCTTTAGAAACTGAAAACTCAGCGCCTCAGTTTTATTGTGAGCATTGAATAAAAACCATTTTAGAGCATCCAGTGTATTAAGTCCACTCTACAAACAGTAGTGGTGATATGACTGGGTCCATTGGTGATATGTATGAAATAGTATTTACTGTAAATTAAGGAAAACATCAACTGTCATTTAATATCTGCCTGCCACATAGGAGGCAGAGTGCTAATTGCCATACTGCATTTTGATTAATCCGGGACTTTGGTGACTTAACCTTCTCAAGTAATATTGCAATAATAGTATTTTCATTCCTCTGCTTAAAAACCCTTAGCAATCTTTTCATTGCATTTATAATAAAATCCAAACAACTTACCCTGACCTGAAGGCCTTACATGACCTGGCTCTCCACTTTGGTTGTCACTTCTTTTTTGCCTTTTTCTCGCTGCGCTGGTCTCCTTTCTGTTTCTCTAAATTTACTAAACTTTGTCCCGTCTTCTCCGTATCAGAGCCTCTTCTTCCTTGCCTGAAGTGCTCTTCATATGCCTTTTACATAACTCTACTGTAATTAGGTCTCTTAACTATACAGTTCATCACTTGACCTGGCTGACACCTTCCTACATCTAACCACAATTGCTAGCTGTCTCCTGCCTTCCTCCCTCCCTCCTTTCCATTCTTCCTTCCTTGCCCTTTCCTATTGTTTATCCCCCTCGGCTGCTTTGGCAGTTTCATAAAATTATAACGTTCTCTTGTTCCCTACCGTATTTCTACCATCATGACTGTATTTCCAGCACTCAGAACAGTGCCTGACACAGAATAGGTCCTTGGATATATGTTGAGTACATTTGTTCTTTTGTTCCACAAATAAATATCGATCACCTACTACGTGCTTGGCACTGTTTAGGGGCTGTCAAGGGTATTGCCGTGATCAAGGTTCCTGCTTTTAAAGAGCTTGTATTCTAGGAGACAGATAATAAAATAAGTGAAATGGGATAAACTAGTAGTAAACAGTAATAATCGTTATGGAGGAAAGGGAGAGGGGGATATAATATGTGGAGGTCGAGGTGCGGCAAATCTCAGGAGGATGGTAAGGAAGACATTTGAGTGAAGAACACATCTGGGTGAAAAGCCTTTGAAGCAGAGACAAAGTGAATACAAAGACCTGGAGGTAGGACTGGTCTAGGATGTTTGCCAAAGAGCAAGGACATTTGTGTGGCTGGAGCAGAGTGAGAAAGGAAAACTGCTGTAAGATCTCTCTTTTTCTTTTTTTAAAATTAAATCATAGCTGTGTACATTAATGCAATCATGGGGTACAGTGTGGTGTTTTCATATACAATTCAAAATACTCTCATCAAACTGGTTAACGTCGCCTTTGTGTTATTTTCTTAGTTATTAAGACATTCATACTCTGCTTTTAGAAAGATTCATTTGTACCCTTGTAAGATAAACCATAGAGGTGACCCCATCAATCACCCTCCCTCCCCATATTCTAAGGCTATAATTAGGTTATATCTTTCCTA
>CAUYQV010098229.1:0-29643 GCA_963574575.1 Galagoides demidoff | reverse complement strand
TCCATGGTATACATATACCACAGCTTGCCAAACCATTCCTGGATTGAGGGGCATTAGGCTGTTTCCACATTTTAGCGAGTATAAATTGAGCTGCAATAAATAGTCTAATACAAGTGTCTTTATAATAAAAGGTTTTTTTGCTTCTGGATAGATGCCCAGTAATGGAATCCTAGGATCAAACGGGAGGTCTAGGTTGAGTTCTTTGAGGCTTCTCAGTACTTCCTTCCAAAAAGGTTGTATTAATTTGCAGTCCCACCATCAGTGTAGAAGTGTTCTTTTCTCTCCATATCTGTGCCAGCATCTGCAGTTTTGAGATTTTGTGATATGGGCCATTCTCACTGGGGTTAGATGATATCTCAGGTTGGTTTTAATTTGTATTTCTGTAATAATTAGGGATGATGATCATTTTTTCATGTGTTTGCTAGCCATTCATCTTTCTTCTTTGGAGAAGGTTCTCTTCATCTCTCTTCCCCAATTTTATCAAAAATGCTAAGGAGTACTGTGGAAGTTGTTCTCTAAAGGGAGTTCACTGCAATTTGTAATTAGTCATAGTTTGATCATAACTTGAAGTTTTAGAATGATTTCAGGAGCAACGAGTGAGCTCATAAAGCTATAGCTCCATATGGAGCATGCAGTTTTGGGGTTTTGCAGGGAAAATCAGAGAATGGCACTATTTGGGGACAATATTACATATGGAGAATATTCCTAAATGCGTCCATTCATGCCAGTACAATTTTTAAATGAGGTCATCTGAGATCTTCTCATCTTTTCTTACGACCATTGCCTTTGACAAATGATAATATACCTTAAAGAGTAAGGATAAGGTAGGAGGCCCACAGGAAAGCTGTGTTGATTAATTTTGTGTGTCAACATGTCTGAGCTAAGGGATCTTCTAGTCTGTTGGTAAATCATCATTTCCTCATGTGTCAGTGAGGAAGAGTGCTTTTCTGGAAGAGATTGGAATTGGGATCAGCAGAGGGAGTGAGGAAGAGCAGAACTTAGCAGTGTGAGCGGGCGTCACCCAAACCTTCGAGGGGCTGAATACGACATAAGGAGGAAGAATGGGGAATTTACTCTTTTTTTCTTGAACTCTCTCTTCTTGGACATTCAATTTTTCTTGCCCTGCTAGGAATTATATCTTCCACTTTCCTGGTGCTTAACCCTTGGGACTCAGACTGAATTATACCATTGATTCTGCTGGTTCTGTGGCTTGCAGGGGAATGCCAAGGGACTCCTTTACCTCTGTGGTCATGTGAGTCCATTCACATTATAAATGGCATCTTATCTACCTCTGTGTTGTATTCTATTGATTCTGTTTCTCTGGAGAATTGTAACTTATGAAGAAGGTATTTAGAAGTAATGGAGAAGGGGTATATAGGTCATGGGCTCTGAAGATAGGAGAAAAAATTAGAAGGTGACAAAAGGAAGTGAATTGGTACTTATGTGACCCTCTTTTCTCAAGGGCATCTCCATACACAGCTCCCAGAGACCCACAATCATATAGAAAATTAGTCTATGAAAGATTCTCCAGATCACCTCGCAGGACAAAAAGTGGTGAAGTTGTTTAAGGATTCTCAGGCACTCAGACAAAGAATTATATTTCAACACCATGCAAGGCCTTGATTAAGATCTGTAATTAGAAGGTGGAAGTAAAAGTGTAATTAATCTTGGTATCTAATTAGATTTTTATAATGATTAGTGTGGTGTTAATAATTTGGTCACAAATGAATAAAGTTTAAACTCTTCTGCAGTTCTACTCTTCCAGAAGTTGTGCATGATGGAGACAAAAAAAAGAGAGAGAGAGAGAGAGAAGAATGAAGCTATAAAGGATAACTATTAACAGGGTAAGAGGCCCACAGGAGCAGTTCTTGGGATAGAACCAGGAAAGAGAATTGGCAAAGAATGTTGTTCTCCATTCCTGGGGAAGCACTAATTATGAAATACAAAATACTTAACAAAAAACATTAACTCCAAAATGACCCTTATCAATCACAAGATTACTTGTTCTTCTGGGAGCAAGGAGAGTGATCCACGTCATGCAACTTGATGAACCCTCTCAACATTCCTCCCATCTTTATGAGTGTTCTATTCCCAGTACACCATGCAGGAAGGAGCAAGGGGGCATGCTCTTCTGCTCCCGAACCTGCCAAAGCTGTCATTATTGTTGTTAAATAAAGTATCTTTTTTTCCCAGGCTATATCACTCAGCAACAACCTTCTTACAACTGATTTTAGCTAAATAACTTTCATTTATACATGATATCTCTTGAAATTTTCAAATACACTATTCTTAATATATATAGCTACTGTGAACTTTGTGTCTCCATTCAAACATACAGAATAATTAGTCTTGCTGAACTGTATGCAGGTTTACACATTTGTAGATATTAAACTTCACATTTTATTATTTGAAGAGCTTAATCCAGGGAATTCGACACAGTGGAATATATGTTAGGCATTCAAGACAGTGTAGAATTCACCTATTTAACATTTCATGACAATGGTAAGAAGCAGAATCCCAGAGAGAAAGTGGGAGAGAGAGAGAGAGAGACACAGAAACTCAGAGAGCTACAGAGCAAGAGAGAGAGAGGAAGAGAGAGAGAGAGAAACACAGAGAGAGACAGACACAGAGAGACCCAGTGAGCTACAGAGGGAGAGAGATACAGAGAGAGAAACAGAGGGAGAGAGAGACAGAGAGAGATAGAGAGAGAGCGCTCTGGAGCTCTGAAGAAGCATTCCCTCAAAACTTTAGCTAAGTAATTACCTATCTTGTTATAAGAGAAAAGTATTCAAGGCTAGACAAAGAACTTCAGAAAACAATAGCCCCAAACAGTCAGTATTTCACCCAGGCTGAGGATAGTTTATGCTCTCCCTGTCCCACGTGGAAAGACCTAGCAGTACACGGAGCCTGGGAAGAGTCCACAGAAGGATAGTACCTAAAGAATCGGATTTACGAGACCCTGGAATAAAGGATACTCCAATATTCTCCCCCTCAAGAAAGAACCCCACAAAGTTCTCGAAAGGATGATTCCAAATTATTTAATCTCATGCCAGAAAAAGTGCAACACCGTGTAAATAGAACCAACAAAGTACAGGAAACAAAGGTAAAATTCCCAGTGTTTAGAATCCAATAAAAAGGTAAACAGAAAAACATGACCTATAACTAGGAGGAAACTCAATCAATACAGATTACAAAATGACAGACATGATTTTAAAACCGTTGCTATAAATATCGTCCATATAGTCAAAAACAACAGAGTAACAGGGAAATGATACGTGACCAGGAAATTCTGGGAGGACAAATAGGATTTAAAATGAAAAAGTTACTGGATACCATAACAGCAAATTAGATTAAATGCAGAAAACAGGATGAATGAACTTGAAAACATAAATACTAATACTAGACAAACTGTCTAAAATACAGCACACTGAGTAAATGGAAAATTGAAATAAATAAACAGGACATCAGTAACCTGTGGAGCATTAGCAATCAACCTGATTTCTCAAAGTCCCAGAAACAAAAGAAAGAAACACAAGGATGGAAAACAAAAAGAAAGTTTAGAAGAAAAATGACCAAAACCTTTCTAAATGTGGTGGAAACTAAGATCCTCAAGGAAAGAATCTCAAGTAAACACTCCAAAACACTAAGGTAACATAACAAAATTGCCAGAAAGAAAAAGAAATAAAAGAAAAAAAAATTTAAACCAGCTAGAAAAAAGAAACATTACATATAGAAGGACAAAAGTAAAAATATTACCCAACTTCTTGTCAGAAACATTTCAACACAGGAAAGCTATAGCAGTGGAGTTATGTATTGTAAAGCAATGAAACAAAAAATCCCGCCAAGCTAGCATACTATACCCAGCTGACATACTTTTCTGAAATAAAAGCAAAATAGAAACTATGAAAATCAGCACCTGAGGCTATTTAATGCCACCAGACTTTCAATATAAGTCATATTCAAACACATTCTTTATGCGGAAATAGCATGATACCAGATAGACATTTACATTGTCCCTCAACATAAATAGCTTACAAATGGCTACTTTCATCACTAAATAAGACATAAAAATTTTAATATTTAAATAAATAGCTATTAAAAGCAAAAATAATAATAACATACTATAGGGTGGTTGGAGGAGAGTAACTGCCAAGAAAGTAGATTTGGTGTAGGCATAAAAAATGACAAGTAAATTAATACTTAGTTATAAACATTTCAGATGAAATGTAAAGCAAAAAAAAAGCAGCACAAGCTTAGAGAAGCCAATCAGCATTCGAGTGTAGGTGTGGAGAGCATGATGACACTGTCACTTCCTGGTCTGCACCTCCTACCTGCTTATTATCATAGTGTGCAATGTGTAAGAAAATGCCACACAGATGTCATTGCTTGACTCCAAAGCATTTGAAATTAATGATGGTATTACATTTTTAAAATTGTGTCATGACTTGTAAAGTTCACAAAGATGTGTTTCAGTATTTGCTTCTGAGATGCGTATTAAAAAGTGTCACCTCATTTTTCACAAAAATAGACTGAAATTTTACCTTGGCATTAGAATAGGGTATACACTTTGCATAAAAAGGTAAGATGACCACTGAGCAAACTCTCTATTTCTGAAACTAAAGAGGAAGAAAAATCTCCAATGCATAAGAACAAATTAAAATAACCAGTTGGATAATTCAAAGTGTGATTAATTGAGAGGCTTATATCCTTAGAAGCGTAAGAAACTGCATTAAACTCCTAGAGCTATTGCCCTGAACCTGTAATTACATCAGCATATTTTTGCTTTCTTTTAGGGATCATCACAGCATGAAAGAAAACAGAAGTGGAATAAGAAACATAGTATTCATTACGTTATTCAGAATGGTTAACCATACAGTAAACAAACAGATGATCAGAAAGCTGTTCCAATAAGAACTTTTTCCATTTCTAATTATGTGGTCTTAGAATCCTATGAAAGATGATGTGACAGACTTGAGGCATCAAGAGTATTTGGGCAAGCATAAATCCTCTTAATAAAATACAAAAATATTTGAAGACAAAAGCAGAAAAACTTGATAACCAGGATTTTAGCCCTTGACTTTACATTTCTGTCTCATTATGAAAACAACCTTGGCACTAATCATATCAAAACCTTGTAAGACTCCCTGCCATCAGAGGTATTTACATAAAATAATGACAATATGAAACACAAAAGCTCTATTGCCAGAACAATATGTAGTTCTAATCTTCCTAGCATTAAAAACAAATCTGTAAAAGGGTCACACTCAAGGTTTTCAATATATTTTCCATTTTACAATTTTAGAAAAACAAAAATTAGCAGATGCTTCCACACTTTGGATAAGATAGTACAAATTATATTTTGATGTCAACTAGGGCAATGAATACATAAGCCTTTAGCTCAGATTCTTCAAAGAAATTTAATAATACTTATTAACCTCAGTAACCTCCCAACAACAAATTAAAGTTGTTAATATCTGCATAAAAGAAAGTAAAATCAGAGAAGTTAAGCAGTTTTACCAGAGCTACTCAATAAGCTATAATCCTAGTTATTGATTGAGTGGTTATTATGCTTATGTGTCTATTTGAATATGTCTGTGCATATGAATACATATATGTTTATATAATAGTGCTATACATATAACTATTATATGCATATATATTTAAATATGAGTGTGTATATAAATGTATGCATATACATGCATTATTTTCCAAATGCAGAAGAATGACAGTCTAGCTAATGAAAATTATTAAATTGGAAAGGTTTTACCTGGACTTCAATAGCACAGCATTAATATTCTCTTATTCATTTCAAATAAGGTCTTATTTAATGAGAATCACAAAAAAAAATACAGCATAAGTTGCAGCAACATGGATGTGAAGTATCTAATGCTGTAAGAACACATATCCAAGCTGCGTAGACTTCTGAGCATATGTTTGGAATGCAGTATTGGGTATCTGAATAACTGAACACAAAGTCAATAAACAAAACTCAGTTATATTTCTATACACTAAACACAAATGAATAGAGACTATCATTCAGAAAATAAAACTATTCATTCTATAATAGCAACCCAAAGCATAAAATATTTAAGGACAATTTTAACCAAAGTTTTCTAATACCCCTACATAGAAAATGGTAAAACTTTGTTAAGATATGTTAATGAATATTTAATATATTGAGAGATATCCAAGTTTCTAGATCAGAGGATTCAATATTCTTAAACTGACAACTATCTCTAAATAAATTTATAAATTTAATGCAAGTGCAATGATAATCTCCCATGTGTTTAATAAAAACTAATAAGCTATTTCTAAAATATAGAAACTGCAAAGATGATTGAATAGCCAAAACAATCTTTAAAAAAATGGAGAGTGAAAAGACAACCTGTTGAATCAGGAAATATCAGCAAACTATGCGTCCAACAGGGGACCCGAGAATATACAAGGAACTCAAACAACTTAACAGAAAAGGAAAAACATAATCCCGTTAAAAAGTGGGTACCCATTAAATTGTTTCTCCATTCTCAAGACACTTCTCTTAGGATAATGGTTCCCAGTTCCTTTAAATTGCTGCATGAGACGTTAAGGATCATAATCATCCTTTATGATAGCTGAGCAGTATTACACATTATATATATACTGCAATTTGTTAATCTACGATAACCACATATCAAAAATATTTTGACAAAAGTATTTTTAAAAAATTTTGTAAAAAGTGGACAAAGGACATAAACAGATATTTATCTAAAGAAGACACACAAATGACCAACAGATACATGGAAAAATAATCAGTATCTCTCATCACCAGAGAATGCAAATTTAAAGAACAATAAGATTCTTTCTTCATCAGAATTGCTATTATAACAAAACAAAAATCACAGATGTTGGCAAGGATGTGAAGCAGAGGCCCTCAAACTTTTCAAACAGGGGACCAGGTCACTGTCCCTCAGACCGTTGGAGGGCTGGACTGCAGGCCTTGGGACAAGTCGGCTGCTAAACAGGACAGGCAGCAGCAGCAAAAACACCCAGTGGGCCAGGGCCATAGTTTGAGGATGCCTGAAAGGAAAGCGAACTCTTAAAGAACTCTAAAGTTCTTTATTCAAAGAACTAAACACAACCCAACATTTTATCCTGCAATCCTACCACTGGGTATTACCCAAAGGGGAAAAAAAATCAATATATTAAAAGATGCTTGCACCCATATGTTTCTTCCAGCACTATTCACAATTCCAAAAGTATGAAATAAACCTAAGTGGAGGCCCATCAATGGAGGAATGGATAAAGCAAATGTGGTCTATTTACACAATGGAATGTTATTCAGCCACTGAACAGAACATAATCCTGTCTGTAGTCACGTGGATGGAACTGGCAGTCACTATCTTAAGTGAAACAAATCAGGCACAGAAAGACGAACATCACATGTTCTTACTGTGTTCACTTGGATGTAGAAAATGGATGATAGACAGTATCTCCAGGGGAGATAGGTAGAAGGGGGGAGGAAGAAGAGAGATTAGTTAATAGGTACGATGTACATTATTCAGGTGATTGATATCCTCTAAATTTAGCCTTACTTTACTACTGATAATCTATGCATGTTACAAAATAGCACTGGTACCACATAAATTTACACTCACATAAACTGTAAGGTGAATAGTAGCTGGCTTTAAGGCTTATTATAAGACGCTATGAGAGACATAAGGATAAGCAAATATGTTGATGAAATAGAGTACCCATTCCTCCATTCCACAGGAAATGGAAAATATTTTCAACAAATGGCGCTGAATATTTATCTATATGTATATAAGACAGACATACCTTACACAGGATGTCTACCTCACACTATACAGAAAAAATAAATCAAGATAGAGCAAGTCTTGAATGTAAAGTCATAATGCTTCTAGAAAAAAGTGTAATGTCAATATCTTTGTGACAGAGTGATAGGCAAATATTTCATAGAAATATTCATAGACAGTAAAAATTTTAAAAGAAAAAATGTCACAGTAGACTTTATGAAAAATAAATTATTTTTCTTCCACAAAAACACTGCCAAAAATAAATAGGTGAACATATTTTGTGAAAAAATACTTGCAAAGATATATATATATATACATATATATATATATAAAACAAAGGATTGTATCCAAAATCTATAAATAATTCCCAAAACTGAAATAAATAAATAAGCAAGCAAACAAACACACACAGACACATATTTCATAAGGAAGCCCATTAGAAATGGGCTATAAGCATAGGAAACATAGGACATCACTGACCAGACAAGGAAATGTAAATTAGGACCACTAGAAGGCTGAAATAAATAAAAATGGTAACAAATATTCATGTCTATATGAACACCTATATGGATATAGTCATGAAATATTACAGTAGAATATTATAGGTAGATGGGTAAAATATTAAAACAACTTATATTAAACATATACTTACTCTATGAACAGCATTTCTACTTAGTATATACCCAAAGAATATATGCCCAAATTATCTTCACAAGAGAAATAAAAATACATGTCCTCAAAATGACTCCTAGGATACTACTGAAAACAATTGTATTCAACCTCATAGGAGAAAGTTGCTTACTAAAGGATAGACAGTGAGAGCATTTGTCCTTATGCTGATCAGAGTGTGGGTTATCTGAGTGTATATCAAAACTTTTTGAATCGAACACTGCAGTTTTTGTATCTTACTATAAATAAATTCATCTCAAAAAATTATTTAAGCAAAAGAATATATGAAAAATGGAAATTCTGAGAATATAAAAATGAAAATAATTAAATTAATGCAGGCTTGGATAAGTTAAAGAATGCCATTTCACAAATCATTTCTTGGCCATTCCTTCTAAATCATTGCCAAGCAAATTACCATTAACAATTTGATATGGATCTTTCTGAGACTTTTTAAAATTTTTCTTCACACATATATAATAATTTACCAAAATGGCATCATTTTATCCATCCTTTTCTTTAACTAGTATCCTTGATTCAAGAATGAATTACACTTTCATTTTTTAAATGTCTTATTCATTTAAATTGCTGGAAACTACTGCAAAATATAGATATACAATAATTTAGCTGATTATCCTTTCTTAATTAAATGCTTAAGTTGTTTTCAATGTTTTACTTTGCATAAATAATTCACATTAACAATTTTACAGTTGAATTCCTAAAAATGTAACCCTAGGTCATAAGTATGCATATTTAAAATTGGCGTAGCCTCTTGTTTATTGCCTATTGATTTTCATACCCACCAACAGAATTTGAATGTATCCTCTCTCTTACTATCATCACAGTTGGTAATGTGAGTAAAATGTATATAGTTCTCAGTGGAAGAAAAATTATATTGGTGAACTCTTTAAGAAGAGACACCTGGAATGGGTTGGATTGAGCACTTGTTTTAAACCCCTTTTTAATCTTTTATAGATTAGGTAGATTTTTAGAAAAGAGATAAAAGAGATAAAATAGATTTTTGGAAAAGAGGCAAACCAAATAACTTGGTCCTAACAGAATAATTGCGAGTTTTGATGCTTAGTAACATGCAGTCTGTTTATAAAAGGTGTATGAAGATTCATCCTTAGAAAAACTGTCTTGAGTTCTCTAAACAACATCTTCTATTGAGTCTGTACATTATATATTTTGTAATTCTTCCCAACACAAATGTGTTTCAGTAAAATTTTCACAAACTGCTTCTGATATCAGTGATTATTTATTTAAAGAAACTAAAGTCAATCACTTTTGGTTTAAAAATCATTTATATTTATAATATATTTTCCTATACTATGTCCTCCCACTAATCAGCTATTTGTTTATTAGAGATGTGTGAATGGTAACTTCTTCACTTGATTTGTTCATTTTAATTACGTATGAATAATTTCGCATGCAGACTTTCCAACACACACGGCCACTGCTCAGCTCCTGTAGATTTAATTTTCATGTAAGCCAAAGCAGCAAACTTTATACTGATACTCTTAAACTTCATTTCATACTTAAAATATAGTCCTTCTAGTTTATGAGCTAATAAAAGACCATTCATCAGAAACTATTACATCAGGGCATTGAATACAGTGGCTTTCATGGTGTGTCAGGATGTGCCCCGTCCCCTCCATCTTTGTGAACTTCCCAAGATTCTGTGGCACTAGGAGATGCAGCGTCCACCTCCAACTTTTCTGAAACCTCCACAGATTCTTATTTCTCCTCTGGGCATGTGTGGTCATTACCTATTTCGAGAGGCCTATGCATTTTTCTACATATGTTTTTCCATGAGGAGAATGTATTCATACCTTCAAATTATCATTTCCCTGGAGAGCCACTCATATATATACTTGCCATGGTCTCCCAGTCTAAAATGCCCTAGGTGGATATCTACCTACCTACAAGTAACTCCTTTTGAATATCCTGCTCCAGTCACCTCCTAAAACCCATCCAAACCTGATATTACATTGTCCTAAAGCAGCTTCTTTCACTGTGCTCTTTCTGCTATTTTATTCACCTGAGTCCACTTTACCATCTCCAAGCGACACCTTTGTCTATTCATCTGCTCCACAGGAGCAGCTTCCCTGGCTGACTCCCTGCTCCATCTCATCACGCTTGGCCCTGCTTCAGCCTCTCTTCCCATGAAAGCCTCTTCAACAGAGTTACCTCAAACTGCTCCTTTCCTTCTCTCAACACTGGCCGTCCTTCTTTTTTTTTTTTTTTAATGTGCAAAGCTAATGTATGAAAGTTATGCTGGTTGCTGTAGACTGTCTGAAGCCAGAGAAGTCGTCCTTCTTTAACAGGTAAGTCCTTTGTGACTACGATGAGGGCAAAGCATCATCTGGCCTGCAGTTGCTAGAGCACACACGTGCAGGGTCTCATCACCCAGGGGCACCTCATTTCCTTGGTTTTCTTCAGAGCTGTTTCAACTGATCGCCCCTTTACTGGGAGTCCAGAACACTGTGGGTAATTCACTCATTTTCAATCAGTTAATATCATTAGCCTCTCTGGTGAGTATTCTTAAAACCTAAAAATAAGTAATTGATGTTATATTTACTCACCATTTTCCCATGAATAGAGTTAACGATGCTGCTTCACTGCAGAAATTGCCTGCTTCTATTTACTTTCTCAGTGACTATTCTAACAAATATTTTTGACAGACTGAATATACAAATGGACAATGACCAGATCATATATGACAACAGAACTCTGACCCACAATCTCTGCAAGAACCAGCCCAGAAAGGTGGGGCCTCAGTCAATGACTGTCAGCTTCTCTACTGCTTCTGACTAAGGACCAGCCAGAGCAAACCAAGTAGTCTGTCCTAGTCAGTAACAGATTTTGCCCTGCTTCCAGTTGGCCAGTTAGTTCCATGCCGGTGTTCTTCAACCACAGCCTCCCTGAGTCTCTCTCTCTCTTTCAAGTTTCTCCATTCCTCTGACCACCTTGGAGTTTTTGCCACATACAAATCATGATGGTCGACTCCCTTGCTAAAGCAAGCTCTCAATCAATAACCTCTCTTTGCTTGTTTGGGTATTTTAATTTCTATATCCTGGAAGAATTTGTTTTTGACATTCCTGCAATTGCAATTGAAACTCCTTGTAAGTGATGGCAAGCATACCTTTATCCATTCTAGAGTGTCTTAGTAAGTCTGGGGTGCTCTGCTCTCATAACTACCATAAACTGGTGGCTGAAACTACATTTAGTTCCTCGTGGGTCTGGAGGCTGGAAAGCCCAAGGCCAAGACGCCAGCAGATCTAGCGCTCAGGGAGGGCCCCTTCCTGGCTTGCAGATGAGCAGATGACTGGTGTCCTCATCTGCTCACATGAAGCAGAGCTCTGTGGAGAGCAATCTGGGGGCTCTTTTATAAGCTGTTCATAACAGCTTCACGTTCATGGCCTAATACCTCCCACAGTCTCCACTTTCTAGCAATAGCACCTTTACATTAAGTTAAGATTCAACACATGAATTTTGAGGAGACATAAACTTTAGTCCATAATGGGAAAAACTCGAATCACTGAAATTATCAATATTTATCCATTGCTAATGATATATGTATAGGCTGATGGTTAGACCAAGCTTCTCTCTCTGGATCAAACTGTATGTGGAACAACTATTATATGGATGCCTGAATTTGAAGGCCATGAGTGTTACATATGGAAGAATTATTAAGCTTAAATAATCACTTGTGATTAGGAAGGGGAGAATGGTGTGGCTGCCCTGATGACGACCAGGAAGTTTAACAGCATCGCCTCATAATCAGTCCTTGTCATTAAAGGTTTTTGGAATTTTCTAGGTGCCAAGGTTGGAAAAACACACTTTTTCTTTCTAAATGTTCAATTCTAAAATCACAGAACCACTCCAGGCCTGCGGAAAGCTACAATCAATACCCTTTTCAATCTACACTTTCAGTGAACACAATTTAGCAAGGGTACACAAGTAAAGCATTTTCTGATCTGAAAACAATAGGAACACAGAGATATAATGCTGTATCTATGTCTCTGCTGATATCCTGAAAGAGCAATTTAATTTTGCAGCCAGCCATGTGTAATTCGAGTGTGACACATTAACAAATGGATGGCTGGTCCATCTTCCTGGCTTCCTGTCAGGATCTGGCTCTCCTGATGCCTGTGGGCATGTCAGGGGGAGCTTTAGCTCATTCAGAGCTGCATCGGAAGGAATTAAGGACCATAAGTGTGGACTGATGAGGACAGCGGCTGTGAGGCAGAAAAATTAATAGTCTCATAGAAAACAATATGCAATGTAGTAACAAATCGGGTGAAAATCGGCATTTTACTTAGTTCCTTAGAACCATTTTAAATATAATGTAGAGGATTAAAATTGTCCCTGAGTTTGTTGAACTTATTTAACATCTGCCAGAATTTTGAAATAAGTAAATTAAATGGAATGCCTAGCTGGGATTGGATTTCTATTGTATGTATTCTGTGTAGCATTGGATTGCCCTGGGAATGTTAGACCTGATGTAATTTACCTGAGCTTGTCCTAAATGCCTTCTTGAGAGAAGCTGCTGAGAGTGCAGAGAACATATCACCAGGATACATCAGCATCGATGCTCCTCTCTGAGTAGAAATCCATTCTAACCAGGATGCCAAGAAGGACACCTTTCCACTCCATCACCAAGTCATCACAGCCCCCTGCCAGCCTCATCCTGTCCCCTTGCAAGAAGCAATAACTCAGCAGGAATTTCTCAGGTTGAAAAGGAGCAAACAGAAACAGGAGCTCAAACTGCAGTAGAACTTAACCCTAATCACAGATTAAGGGTCATCACTAGTTTCTCAGTGATAGAGCCATCTATTAGCATTAGGATTCTGTGTTATAATTTATTGTTTATAATGTACACAGTAAGCAGAATTTGCTTCTCTTTGTAGGTTTTCTTCCTATCATTTCTAACAAATTTTTTGAAACATTTTTATACATTTAAGAACAGCCTAAGAATACTGTTAAATATAGACATTGAAACCAGTTACATCTTACCTGACTATTTGCAAGATTCTGCTAACCAGAATAGGTGAAATCAAAAGTACTTAAAGAGTTCTGTTTTGTAGCAATTTCTTTCCAATTAAATATTCTACAAGTAGCAACTAGACTATGTATGAAATGATTCTTATTGCCAACACTTGTTTTAGTCATCAGTGGGTTTTTTTGTGTGTGTGTGTGCTTAGCAAAATTTCTGATATGTGGCAGACACTCAGAAAAAGTTTGATTAATGAAATTTATAAAAAGGAATGCAAAATACCTGAATATAAGAACTTCAGTAGACATTTTAAGAGACTAAATATGAAAGGGTATAGCATACAGTAGCTGCTTAAGATACTTGATTTAAAAAATGTATACATTGATTAAATTTCACCATATACATATGATGGAAGGAAAGGAGATTCAGATTTGAAATTTCATGGTCATGTAAAATAATCATTTACCATATTTGTTATTACTACTGGAGGATCTCATGGTGAAGAATATTCCAACAGATTTGTTGGCTAAGAGTTAAATTAAACTGTCAATTATACTTGGAAAAGTTGGCCTATACTGAGAGCCCTAGTCTCAAACAAGGACTTTTAAACTGTTACCTAGCAGAGCCCCAAGCTCTTTTATAGACATAAGTGAATATGATCTGGAAAGGTTTAGAAATGGATATTCCCAGATGCCTTTCCAGTTGGTTCTGATTCAGCAGATCTGGGTGGAGACAGGAAGCTGAATTATTAACTTATCTGGAGATTTAGATGCAGATACCTAGGACTCCACTTTGAGAAACACTGGACTTAAGTAAATTTAAATGTATCAGATGAATGCTGCAGCCCAGAAAATTATATTAGCATTCTACAGAAGTAAAATAAGACATCAACAAAATATAGCATAGCTTCCCGATAAATGGAAAGAAGATAGAAAATTGGACCTGTTTAAAGGAAATGGTGGAGTTGGCCAAAGCCACCTTAAGTGTTTTGGCCCCACAATTAAAAGCTTTTCACATGAAAAGACATTCCTTAAATTACTTAACTGTAATGTTTTCTACTATCTTTTTGTCTGGGAAATTTTATTTACAAAATAACATTTTTATTATAAACTGGCTTTATATTAAGTTGCCTACATGAAAATGATGGCTATATTTCTCATTATAAAACAAATGAAGTGGCATTCCAGGATTGCTTAGGAATACTTTGGAATCTATCTTGATTTTACATGTGTTTTAATTACTCAAAGCCTGAGTGCTTCTAGACATGGAAGACCACCCCACCAGGTACTTTAATAAAATCAAATCTTAGTATGTTCTGTTTTAATACTAAACAGGCTCTCCATGTAAATGTCCTTGAGGTCTACTGGGCTCTCGTACTGCCCTCATTACTTATTAATGCTTCACCACCATCACCTTAGGCAGCTCTCTTTCTGGACAAGGATTCTTTCTTTAATTTTCCATAGGAGATTTTAGAAGAAGCTAGAAAATTTAAATTGTGTTTTTTAAAAGACTCAAGAATTAAGAAAAATAGAAGTGGATACATAGAGTAACACATAAGTAGATAATATCACAAGAACATACAACTAACACTACTTGTGATGATCTTAATTTCAGCATTCATATAAATCACTTGTGGATCTTGTTATATGTGGGCTCTGATTCATTATGGCTTACAGTCTGAGATTCTTCATTTATAAAATCCCAAATTATATCATTAGACCACACTTCCTAGTAGAGAGGGTCTGTGGTCTCTCTCTCTCTGTGTCTCTCTTTCTCTCCATCTTCAGTTTTTCCTATTTCTGTCCCTCCCTTCAGCTCTTCCTCTTTGTCTGCCCACGTGTATGTATCAAATGCCATTGTTCTCTCCTAATCAGAAATTCCATGAAGCATGTTCAGACTGTTAATATCCTAGTACCACAGAGTATAATTCAGAGGGATTCAGAAGTTTTCTCTCCTTATTATCTAAGCTCTTTGGCCTCAGTACTACTTTTCCCCTGAGAGTTTACAGCATATGTAGAGATAAGGCCTTTGCAATGATCTGATGTATAATAACCTCAGCATACACACAAGAGAGGGATATACAAAGGCAATGACAACGTTTTCATTTATAGGCACTGAAAATACAGGGTATTTAGATCACCTAGCTATGTGTTCCTCTCTTGGCTCATTTCTCCTTTTTTATTCATCACTTTTATTAATTCTTACATAAGTTTTCTAGCCAAAATATGACTTGATGAGGTTTAACTCCAACTATTCAAATTTTTAGAGTTTTTCTTTGCCATAAATAACTATGAAGATGCAATGTGGTCCAGAATTGCACAAACAAATAAATATTTAACAAGTAAATAAATTTGTTTCATGCTTTTATGTATTCAAGAAATTTTAAATTGTTTCAGATCATTTATAGAAAATGAAGAAAAAGATTCTTCCTGTATTTAAGGCATTAAAACTTCTTAATTCACATAAGTAAGCTGAGTCAGGAGTTCTTTCTAGCTTCGGGGGGGGTCAAAAAGCCAAGAACACGTCTTCCTTTCTTCCTAACTTCAAACATTGGATCAAAGATCAGGCCCCAGGAAATGAAGAGAGAGAAAGAGAAGTAGAATAATTAAAAACAAGCTATGCAGTGAATGGAAAAAAGGAAAAGTCTGAATCTAGGCACGATTTTAACATTTTTTTTCCATCAGGAGGTTCCAATGCCTTATGCCATAGCATGAGAAAGGCTGCCCTTGAACCTGATTGACACACTTTGAGAAAATCTGGTTGAGTAGGCATTAAATATTGTTAATATCTAATCAAATTCTCTCACTCATGTAATCCAGGCCTTAAAAGAGCTTTTTTAAGGGAGGATACATAGTACAAAGAAAACTGCCAGAATATTTCTTCAGAAAAATATTAGTAGAGCTGTTCCTTCCCGGGATTTACTGAACATGACTCAAGAGGCAGAGACACCAGGTCTGAGAACACTTGGGGAGGGGCAGCCCATCCAAGAGACTCTTCCACACGAGGATACAGTTCAGATCTTGTCTAACTGTCCCTGTCAGGCAAGGTAGGGGGCAAGAGAACCCGCACTGCTTCACTTCGCTATTGAAAATCCTGTCTGGAATTTACACCAGGATCTGAGCGAAGGTCAGCAGAGGTCACCCAGAAGAAGGGGTCTCTAAATGTTGCAGAGGTTTGACCAACTCCATTACTTTATCACTTTAAAGCAAAAACTTTGAGCTATTTTCAGAAAACTATGAACTTATGTTTAAAGATCTTGGAAGAGATTGAAAAAGATAAAAATAAATGATTTTAGTTGTGTTTTTTGTCTTTTTAATGCATAAAATGGACCAACATGTGGTGAGTGACTGCTCCCTGTCTCCTGAGAGTGTTGGGTCCTGGCACTTCCCATAAAAACGTGCTGAGTGACCTGTACAAAGGATTAACTTTTTCCTTTGGTATTTTTATGGAAAAATTTTAAAAGAACCCTTTCTCAGTTAATGTTTTTTCATAAATTTTTGGACTATTGGGCAATTTAATGGGCTCAGGAAAAATTCATTTTTATCAGAATAAATAAAAAGGGAGAAAAAATAACTAGAAAATTCTGCTTATTTTGAGGTGATTTGGTTGAGGACCAGGAAGGATTTAGAGTAAACTCTTAAAAAATGAATTTTACTTTTCTTTCTGAATTTTTAAAGTTAATCCACTACTTCAAAGCAGATGCTCTGCCACTGTTGATTATCTCAGGAGAAGTTAGGAGCAGCCGGACTAAATAAACTAATCTTTCCATTGTTCTCAGGATATTAGAGAAAAGATTTAAAGATTCGTAGGTAGTAATGATGATGGTGATAATAAGTAGTATTATTATTAGTTAGGTGCTTGCTATCTATTGGACACTCTCAAAATAACATTCCAGAAACATGAATTATTAATGAAAACAACAGTAAAAATTGTAATTATCCTTATTTTATAGATTAAAAAAAGCTGAAACCAGAGAGATAAAAAGTGGGGTTGAAGAGTCTTCCTTCAATGCCAAAATTAGTATTTTATAAAGTTATGTAATTATTTTACTATTATTTTTACTTATTTTTTCCTTTCCTTATTTAATATGCCAAACATCATCTACTGTCTCTCTCTCTCATACTGTCTCATTATTTTAGTAAACACATCTTTACTTTCTCTTTATCTAATTCTACCTAGAATCCCTACATAATAAAACAAATAATGCAATAAATATGTTTGCATTAACAACATGACTGTATTAAATTATTATTATTAATAATATTATTAAATTATAATAATTTAGCATTAAATATATAAATTAATTTGAGAAATAAGAAAATCAATGAGTAAATAAGTAATAGTCTCTACTCCCCCAATTCAATATTACTTCTCACATTAAACTAATGTTTTCAGAACTTTTATATTAGGTGGTATCTAGAAACACACATATGGTATAAAACATAAGCTACGAGCCCGGATTATAGATCACTACTAGACCTTCATGAGTACCACACAATCAATTCTTAGGGCTTTCAAGAGGCAAATTAAACATCAGGTGAATAAAAACCTTTAGCATGCCTTTTAACTCTGAATTACTCTGATAAGGAGAATGAAAAGTTTAGAAATGTTTTTCGTTATTTTTTATTTTTATTTACTAAGAACTCGGTCTCTACAGTTACAAAGCATATGGCACATATTCATTAAAGTTTAAGAAAATCTTGAACAAATGTGTCACATCAAGAAATAAGGAGAGATTTCTTTTTTATTTTTCTCTTCTATGATTCACTTCACAGCTATTTATTCATCATTTAAATGCATTCAACTGAAAAAGAACATTTTCCTGCTGAATATAGGAACCGTCAAAGATAAAGATGCTGTTTTTAGTGCCTGCTAACACTGGGTCTAGATTTATCTATCTTGAAAGATGTGCTGTTTGTCAAAGGCTTGTTTAGCAAGGAAAATCCTCTATGGCCAGACTCCCTCATATTTATTCTTGTTCCGTGTGCATTAGGCACTGGGGAGGGAAAAGGAGAGATTCTTCAATAACCCCCAAACACTAGCCTTTTACTTGGATGACAGCTTTAAAATAAATTCTCAAAAAGTAATAATTTTAAAGACATTCATAAAATAATTTGGATTAAATTATTTTCGGTACTAAAGACATCATGAGTGTGTGTGTATGTGTATTGATGGAAGAAAGAATCTTTAAATATCTCATTTAAATGGCTTGGGAAATCGCTTCTAATAAACGGTTCCAATTGGTGAGATTATTTCCCCCTGCCCTAACAAAGCTCAGTTAATGCTGTCTCAGCCTTTTCCCTGATAGCCACTGATTTTTTTTTATCTTGCTTTATTTCTTACATAAAAAAAAAAGATGCAGTTACTGTTTATTTATGTTCTTAACTGTGTACTTGTACATTTGCTTTTTCATTTAATTATATTATTTGAGGCAGGCACTTGATTAAAAAAAACACACACTGATAACAAATGATTCCCCAGAATCTCCCTCCACCCTCAAACCTAGTTTCATTGATGTCTGAGAGAAAATATTCTTAATACGTTGACACACAAATACACATATTTTATATGCATAATTTCAAGATAAATTCCAAAAGTTGAATTGTTAAATCAGAATGTTTGCCTCTTTTAGATATTGCCGAATTTGTCTCCAAAGGCTTTGTATTATTTATTACCACCTAGAAAATGATATTCTTTATCAACAGTATCTCATTAGGCTTTGTGGTCTTGCAATCACAGAAGTAAAACTTACCAATCATGATTTAAACATAGTTGCATTTGAAAATTGTGATTTTAACAAAGATATTCTGTTTCCTACAAAGGTATCAGGTTAACCAGTACATCCACAGAATTGGCAGTTCTTTGTCATGGAAGCCCCCACTGAGAACCACCCGTCCTGGTAAACACAACCACTCTCTACTTCAAGCAATGAGGTGCAGGGATGCTGTTTATTGTGTGCAGGGACCCTAGCTTTGGAGAAATCTTTACCCAGTAAAATTATAAGTTCCCCTCTCAGAATCCTCTCTTGATATGTCCATGTTTCACTGTATCAAGCAAGGCTGCTTTGCTTAACAACTTGTGATTTAGTTGGTGAGCAGTTTTCTAGTTATTCTAGAGATGATTGGCTGTCTTTTAAAAATATTTTTGTTGTTTTTTCATGTCAGACAAGAAGTGGGGAAAAGATTTTCTTTTTACCACCATCTCTAACTAGAAGAATCAAATGTCATTGTTCTTCCTCTGAGCTTGAGATTTTTGTATACTGGTATGTATCCGTTATATTGGTTTCTAACCTATTTTGTTTGGTTGTATTTCTTAGTTTTCCCTGGATCAGGGGTTCTAAAGTAGTAGGAATTGTGCTCGCATATTTTATTTATACAAAATGAAAGTGTTTGAAACCCTAACTTTGCATGTCCCTTTATAAAGAAGGAAGTTAGTCAAAAATGTAATACTCTGGGGCTTATGACATCTAAAATAGGAGATGAACGTCTGGAAGTGAAAAAGAGAGGGTGGTCTAGACACCAAGGATGGGGTCTTGAAGGACCTTACCTGCTTGGTTGGCATCGGCAAAGAGAAGAAGGATAACTTGTCTCTCACAAATATTCTGAAAAGCTGGGTGACGTCAAGGCCTTAAAATAGGTCTATAAAAATATCCATATAATTATAATATGTGGGTATCGTTATGAACATTTTCAATTTGTATAAACTCTGACCATTTAATGGGACTTGTATGACATAAGCAGACAAATTCAGAGACTAGAGACTTCTGTAACAAGTATGGTTTTGTTAAAGTGAATTTTTTTTCCTTGAGTTGCCATGGAATCAGGCAAGTCTTAATATGTCTTAATAAAGACCTTCCTGTATTTTACCAAAACCCTTTATCTTTCTTGGCTATCTTGAGAACCATTAGCATGTTTCACTTGGGAAACAGATAACTTCACTGCTAGGGATGATGATGAACGATTCTAAGCAGCATTTAAAAGTTCTATGCCCTTCATATTCCTTTAAAATAGAGTCTAAGACCTTCATCACAGTATATTTTTTCATGGGTATTTTATAACTCTGCAGACATTAACAAACAATGGAGCTGAAAAAAACTATTACCACTTCTCAAAAGCAAATCTAGAAAACTCCAGGGTTCTTCAACCTTAGGGCATGTCAATGTACCTAATCATCCTTACTTGTTTCGTTTTGAGGAAAGAAAATTATTCTCCAACTACAAAATGCCTCTGCATATTTCTGAGTTGACAAGTCACTTGTCACTTTGTCTTGGACATGAAAAAGAAGCGTATCAACTCTGTCTCCATAAGACTGTACTTGTAATTCAGTTTTCAAAATATTTGTAAATCGAAACCTTCCAAATAATATTGGAAAGGAAGCCCACAATATGAAAAGTGAGAGACAGGTGTTTGATCTGGACATCAGGGCAGGGGCACTACCCAGAGCCTCAGCTCCTGAGCTTTTCCTCCTCTAGCCTTTCACATTAGCCCTGGGACCATCTCCATGAAATGCTGGGACTCTGTCAGAGCACTAGGTGACGCTGACTGCTGCGTCATGTTCAGACACATGTTGCTGTTCTTGATATTAGCCCTGTAGCTATGCAGTGGCCTCTCAAATAATAGAGCCACTTCCCAACCTCTAGAACTGTGAATTTGACCTTATTTGGAGGAGTGGTCTTTGCAGAAGTAATTAAATTAAAAATTCCACATAAGATCATCCTGGATTAGGCAGGTGGACCCTAAATGTGATGATTGTGAGAAATACACAAAAGAGAGGTGTACATGAAGGTTATGAGAAAGCCGTGTGAGGATAAACGCGGAGACTGAAGGCATGTGGCCACCAGCCAGGAATGGCTGGATCCACCAAAAGCTGGAAGAAGCAAAGAAGTATCATCCCTGGAGCTTTGGAAGGAAGAAACATGTCCCTGCTGATACCTTGAAGTCAGACTTCTGAACAACTGTGAGCAAATAAATTTCTATTGTAAGTACCCAGTTTTCTGTAATTTGTTATAGTAGCCACACAAAACTAATGCAATAGTCAAATTTCTTCTGTAAATCAATTTACTCGAGGTTACCAGATGGCATCTTTGTCCACTGCCAGAGTGACCAGTGAATACAAGAGCAAAAGCAGCCTTTCATCAAATTATTATTTGAGAGATTATTTAACAGACTATGGAGCATGAAGCCCAGAAAGACTCGCACACATCCGCTCACATACTCATTCAGTAATTGGGGGACCATACCAGGGCACTCTCCAAAGGACCCAGCGAGGAAAAAACATCATAGGTCCCTGCTGTTGCAGAATTCACATCTAAGAGATGTCGCTAAATACTAGTTTTTCACAATAACACATTTAAACTTTTAAAAAGGATTCTTATAAAACTTTCACAAACATTATGAATATATGGTAAGAAAATCCTTTGTAAGCTAACACAGTAACACCATCTGACCGCGTTCTTAGTCTGAAAGAACTTCTGAAGTTCTAATCCACCTGATGAGTGCCTCTGTGTTCTTCACAAAGTTCCACGTGTAAAAAGTTGCATTATTTATTTCATTATTTCCTAATAAATTGCCATGTCTTCAGAAAAGCAAATGGGAGGGAAAAAATAAAAAGGAAGCAGCTGACAATTAAACACCAGAATAGATGAAAATAAATATTTAATAGTGTGACTAAGTGTAAGGGTATGCGGTTATTAGAAAAGCGTTGAGAGTTTTTCAGGAGGTATTTTAAGAGTTTCTTTCTTTTTTGTTCATGCCAAGAAACCTCAGGCAATTGAGATCCAGGAGGTTTCATGGTATGAACTGTTAGACCATAACTCAGTGAGCTAAAACACAGCATATGGCAATTAGTGGCATGTAGCTCCCTTTAAGCTGTTGCTTGGCCAGGGTATCAGAAACACCTAAATTCTTTCATCTTATCATAATTTGGTGCAATGAAGGAGGTCCAAGGCAAAGAAGGAGGTTATAGGAGAGGTGTTCCAACTGCATGGGTTCTCAAATGATGATGGAGAAGGAACAAGAGGTGGGCCACAGAACCTTTACCTCACAGTGCAAATTAAACACAGAACAGCAAGAGCCAGGAAGATAAATGGTCCAAAGAAATACAAGGCCTCTGTTATCAAAGATTCTTTAAAAGTTCTTTTGACCCATTACCCATTATCACGTCATTATTTTCACTTTATGAAATGTAACAGGTGTTTCTCGATGTGTATCCTGGCAGAACTGAGTAGCTGTGGGTTGTTCTCCTACACATTTGTATTGTAGAGGAGAATATCTTCTCATTTCTAGGTTGCATCTTTTTTTTTTTTTTTTTTCTTTGAGACAGAGGCTCAAACTGTCTCCCTGGGTGGAGTGCCATGGCATCACAGCTCATAGTAACCTCCAACTCCTGGGCTCAAGCAATTCTCCTGCCTCTGCCTCCCAAGTAGCTGGGATTACAGGTGCCTGCCACAGCGGCTTTTTTTTGTTGTTGTTGCAGCTGTCATTGTTGTTTGGCGAGTCCAAACCTGCCAGCTTAGGTGTATGTGGCTGGCGCCTTAGCTGCTTGAGCTACAGGTGCCGAGCCTAGGTTGCATCTTATGAAAAATACCATACACTAGAAACTGGGAAGATGTGCTCAGGGAATTAGGATAAAATTTGGAATGGAATATTTGCTTAAGAGAGATCATATCCTACCATCTTTAGCTGAAAATTTGTCTTCCTTTCGTAAAATGCATCATAGTATCTCATTTTCCTCCAATGCTTATGCAGATATTGGGATGGCATGCACCTTTGTTCAGTTATCAGCCTTATGCCAAAAATGGAGTTTTTACCTCATTACTGAATAATCGTAACCAAACATACATCTGTATAAGCCACATGTTGTATTCTGAAAATATTTGTTCCTATAGCCAAAACTATAATGTTTATTAGAAAGGCAAGATTTTAGTTATAACTTTGTATTCTTTATCATTACAAATTCATGGAAATAATAATAATATAGTATTATTTGTTGAGCCCACATTGTGCTAGATAATGTCCTAAGTGCTTTTACATGCTTACTGGATTTGTTCTCAGAATGACCCTGCTAGGGAGTTGTTCTTTCTCAGTCATTTGTTTGTTGTGTTTCCTCAACTGTAGCTAGCTATCATTCTATGAAACCTCTTTCTTAAACTAAAATCTATATGTGTATAAATATATTCATTTTGCTGCTGTTTTATTTAATAATGGGGAATATGATACCAAAATCATGTATAGAAAGTGATTAAAAAACAACCTAATAAAATCCTGTGTACCCATACACTGTGCACCCACATACTATGTACCTACATACTGTGCACCTGCATACTCTGTACCTATATACTGTGTACCCACATACTATGTACCTATAAACTGTGTACCTGCACACTGTGTACCCACATACTGTGTACTCACACACTGTGTACCCACATACCGTGTACCTACATACTGTGCACCTGCATACCCTGTACCTATATACTGTGTACCCACATACTATGTAGCTATATACTGTGTACCTGCATACTGTGTGCCCACATACTATATACCTGCATTCTGTGTACCTATACACTGTGTACCCACATACTATGTACCGATATACTCTGTACTCACATACTGTTTACCTATATACTGTGTACTGGCATAATATGTACCCACATACTATCTACCTGCATACTATGTACTCACATATTGTGTACTTATATACTGTGTGCCCATATACTGTGTACAGC
Organism: Galagoides demidoff; assembly: GCA_963574575.1. NCBI lineage: Eukaryota > Metazoa > Chordata > Mammalia > Primates > Galagidae > Galagoides > Galagoides demidoff. The sequence goes on along the minus strand of CAUYQV010098229.1, from coordinate 5,462 downwards.
TTATAACTTACTGACAGTCTTACTTCTCAATTTTAGTCAGAGAAATAAAATTACTTAAATAGTGCCAATGAAATAAACACAGAAATATCATTTATATATATTTTGTGGCATTCAAAATGTAAATGGGTTCTATTTTATTCCATATCTGAGTTGAGGAAGCTGACTTACATACTAACAACACTGTGAATGCCATCTTCCCATATCTTTTGGGTCTCATCATTCATTATTGACGCAATATTTTTGCTATTTTTCTTTCATTCTCTGGGTTGATGACCCACAAAGAGCTGTGCTTTAAAGGCCCATCAATGTAATTGTACAATTACATTTATCTACTCTGAATGCCATAGACAGTCATTAGTCTTTTAAGGGTTTATAGTTTTATGATATCTGCTTATATTTTTCTCATTATTTAATGTGTACTTATAATTCATTTCTTTGAATTCAGTTATAAATCACAATTTTGTAATGTGGTCAGGACCATGATTTATAATCTTTAGAAAATTTTGGTAATAATGTGGAAGTCACAAAAATATGTGCAAATGAGGATTTATAGAAAGCAGAGTAGAAACAACTAGAAATGCTTAATTAGAGAGGCCCACACAAGTTTGAGATGAAAGAAAAACAAGAAAATCAACAGTAAAAAGGTGGAGCAGAGTAATTTATGCCCCTTGTCGCTTTGTCCTGTTTTTCATATGTTTAAACACATGTTGATTCTTTACTTAGAGTATATTCTATGAGTAAATCCCTATGTATTAAACATTTGTAAACATTTGTAAGAAATTTTATCACATGCTATTGATTTTAATAGACTGGGATCTAGGTTTGTTTGATGCACAGTTAAAAACAGGCAACTCTTTGTCTTGTGACTATACACTTTCCTTTCTTTCTGCATTTGTATGTAGTATTTACAAACTTATTCATGAAACATTTTTGCCAAATTCTCTTCCAGGTACAAATAGAAAGCACCTTCTTATCTCTGATGGGAACTTTCTGTAAGTATTGACTGTCATAATTTGGCTGGAAGTGCATGGTCCATAAGTAAGGTAATCTAACTAGAATGTTGGTTCAAAAAATTATCTCCCATAGATTCAAAAAATGTATGTGTTCTGCCCAGAATTATGAGATATCATCCATTCTTTCCCAAAGCTCTTCAAAAAAGACCAGGCACATTTCTCTGATGAAAGGCCAGGCACATTTCTTTGAGGACATGTTTCTTAGATAAAGGCTCACTACTGAGTTTTCTAGAGTAGTTATTTTAAAAGTGGCTCTTCAGAATATTTAAACTCATTTCTACAATTTGATTTTTTTTTCAAAGAATAGTAATATGCTACTGTTGACAGAATATTTTTCTGCAGCAAGGGCATGGTCTTGGAGATTAGAATAAAATAGGACTTATTAGATAGAAAGGAATACAAAAGGAATAAAAAGCATCAGAGTTTCTGGCAAAGGGAAAGACCCCAATTGGAAGTCTCCATGTGCATCCTTTGTCTAGCAGTATAAGGTCTTGAGAACATTTGGCCAGGATTTGGTAAATGGAAGTCACCTTTTCAATGTTGATGAGTGTATTAACAAATGAATGCAGTCCCTCCAGGTCTCACATTCACCTCAGAATTTCCTTCAGAAGATTCCCACTTATATGAATTATAAGTGGGCCTAGGAAATGTACGTGAAATTGCTCAGACCTCAGAAACTGGGGTCCCTGTCCAGCCCTGAATGGGAGAACCCTGTATCAATTCTCCTCTGAGTAGAAACTCTAAATGCTGTAAGGGAAAAAGTGCCACTGACTTGAGCTTAACTGCTTTCTGCTGAATTGGGCAATGATAAAAGCAGGCCCAGGAAACAGGGTCCCTATCTAGCTGTGGGGGGGGGGGACCCTGTTTTACTATTTTTCTTTATGATTGAGTGCTTAGGAGATTCTTCTTTATTTCTTCAAATTTTAAAAATATTAACATATGTGTATGTCATATACACTGTATATATATTCATAATATATAGATATGGATATAGATATTTACACTGCTTTATTTAAATTAAGTCTGCCTCGTGTATGATGTGTCCTTCTGGTGTACATATTTATATCTTCTTTAGCTGAACAAACCTTTCTTCTATTGTATCTTTGAATGTTGTTTCTGTACCATAGCATTTGCTCTGTTTTGTTAATAACGAAAACTATCAGAATATTGAATCTCAATTATTACTTTTTAAAAGTTGTCTTGTTTTCTCAGAACATTGTTATCTACTTTCCCTCTTCCTTCATATTCTGAAGGAGGCTCTCAAAGACCTTTTCAACACGTATTTGATGTGCTGTGTTAACTCTCTTTTTAATGTGTGCTTTAACATTTAAAAAATCTGCATAATTTCTTTTCTTATACATCTTCTTTATCTTTGCTGTCATCAATTTTAGCTCTCCACAAGGTCTTTGTATTTCTGCTTCTGGACTCCTCTTATTTTGTTAAAGACTTGTTTTTATTCATTGCCCTCACAGGCTGCTTCAAGTGCTGTTTAAGATGCACTCTAATCTAGTTCCTCCCATGTTATGGCTCTTTTCTTTTTCTGGGAGACTCTTGAACCTTCCTCAGAGGGCCACTTCCTGATGCTGTTTCAGAGTGTGGGCTCAAGCAGACCACCTGGATTTAAAGTCTTGGTCCACCACATACTGTATGATAGTTCATACAATGTGAACTATCGTTGTTTTCTTTTATAATCTGAATAGTTTTTTGATGTATGTTTGAACGGTAGCAGCTCTGTGTTCTATTAACCTGAAGGCATGAGAAGATAGCTGACACTTGGACAATCACAACAGAAGTTCATTTCTCTACAGTTTTTCCTCTCTCTTTATTGAAACTGTCATACAAGAAGTCTTGCTTTTTTGGATGTGTTCTCTGTTCAATTGCAACTCAACTTCATTCATGGGATGTGGTGTGGCTTCTTCTGTGTGAAACTTGTATACTGAGCCCTGATACATGAGGGGAGAGGGAGGGAAGTGAGAAGAGAAGTCACCTTCTACCCTGGAGAAAGCTCTAAAAATGTATCTCAGTAGAGAAAAAGGATACCCTCAGTACTAGGAAGAAATAGCACTAAATAAGATTTTATATCTTCTTCTGTTTAAGATAAAATGCCCCAAAATTGGTGGTCAATCTTATTTTTTCAAAGAAAATGAAAGTATAGTGTTCTTTACACAAGCATTCATTTTTGTTTCTAGCCCAGAAAAAAATAATTAGCAGATAATTAGTAGTGAAGAGTGCTAATGAATAAAAAATGTTGAGTAGACCACCCATGATTAAAATAATATATATTTAAAAATATGTATAAGTATATATCTTTTCATATGCAGAATATCTAAAATAAGGACTTCAAATTTGTGATATGTTTATAGTACTCCTTTACTAATGTTAAATTAAAATTTCTACTTTTTTTCATTTTTAAGTTATTTTGCTTTTTTTATTACAGGAAGAAAAATTGCCTTTTCTCATAAGGCCAGATTTGTCAAAAGATGGACAATACATGTTTCAAATCAATTTCTTTCAATCCACCTTAACTGCCCCTTCCCAGAATTCAAAAGGCAATCATCCATCAGGTGTGCTGTTGCAGGAAGCACCTATCAAGTCTCTCCACTTAATACACCTGCTTTCACCGTTAACAAGAATGTAATTGGACTGTGCTATCCCTCTGCTTAATACCTATTCCCAACTCATTTTGTAAGACTTTTCTGGATGTTCTAATACAATTTACTTTTAAATTCAAAACCTCCATACTTGTTTTTTCCTTTGCTGGAAAATCCTTTTGACCAAATCCACCCATCCCCACACCTCCTCCTTTGCCTGCTGTATAATTCATGACTGCATAGTCAAAATTAGTTTTCATGTTCTATGTGTTTCTAACACTTACGCTTTTTCTTTATAGCTTTGTCACAATTTTTAATATATAAATATGTACATAATTATTAGCTTTATTCTGTCAATCCAAAAAGATCATAAGCTCTATGGCAGTAGAGTTCAAACTCAGTTTGTATGGGTGATAGTGATAACCTCTAAAAGTGCATGACACAGATTAAGTAAAATTAGCCACCAAAACATTTGCTGAATGAATAAATTTAAATCTTTTAGACTTCTAATTGAGCTTAGTGTTGTTAATATTGAATCTGAATGAGCACCTAGCAATTAGAGATAACTTAGAACTTTCAAGGTATTTTTCCACCTGAACCTGTTTGAATTTGGCTACTTATAAAGTTCCCTTAGCAGCGGTTCTCGTGGGTCGTGGCCCACAAGAACTGTATTAAAGGGCCATGGCATTAGGAAAGTTGAGAACGACTATAAGCTTTGATGGAAGGCCACAGAAAAGACAAAGAAAACAGAGCATTCTGACAAAATAAAAATAATGAAGAATTTTATACTTGGGCGGCACCTGTGGCTCAAAAGGGTAGGGTGCTGGCCCCATATGCCAGAGGTGGTGGGTTCAAACCCAGCCCCAGCTAAAAACTGAAAAAAAAAAAAAAAAAGAATTTTATTATTCCTTCCTTTCTCACATATTCTACTTGTTTTCCATACTATAAGGTGCATGCAGTTACTTGATTTAAGCTTTATGTTTTCTCAAGGTGAAGTAGAGCTTAACAAAGCCCATTTTTATTAGTTTTCATTATTTTTAATTTCTATTAGAGGCTACAAATATTTCATTTACATATCTTGATTTTTAAATATTGAGTCAAAGTTATAAGTGTGCCCTTCATCCAGATAGTGTGTACTGTGCCCAATAGGTGTGAATTTACCCATCTCCTCCTACCCATATCCCCAGCTTGATTTTCATTGAAATTTACATCCATATGAGCACTTAAGTGTTGATCAATTAGTTCCAACTTGGTATTGAGCACATGTGTTTGTTTCTCCATTCTGTGAAGCTTCACTTAGAAGAATGGTTTCCAGTTCCATCCAGGCTGTCACAAAAGAAACTAGATTACCATTATTTATGACTGAATAGTATTCCATAGAATGTATACCCCACATTTTATTAATCCATTAATGCACTGGTGAGCACTTGGGTTATTTCCATGTGTCTGCAATTGTGAATTGTGAAGCTATAAACATTTAAGCGCAGGTGTCCTCTTTATAAAATGGAGTTTTTGCTTTGGGTATATATCTAGCAGTGGGCTTGATGAACCAAATATTAGATCTACTTTAAGTTCCTTGATATATCGCCATACAATTTTCCATACAGGTTGTACTAGTTTACCACCTCACTAATAGTGTAAAAGAGTGCCTTCCTCTGTGTATCCATACCAGCATCTGTTGTTCTATATAACTACCATTTTATTGACCTTATGCTTTTTTTTTTTTTTTGAGACAGAGCCTCAAGCTATCCCCCTGGGTAGAGTGCCATGACATCACAGCTCATAGCAACCTCCAACTCCTGGGCTCAAGCGAGTCTCCTGCCTCCGCCTCCCAAGCAGCTGAGACCACAGGCGCCCG
>CAUYQV010098221.1:0-18228 GCA_963574575.1 Galagoides demidoff | reverse complement strand
TCTGGTTTTGGGATTTTGTAATATGGGCTAATCTTACTGGAGTGAGGTGATATATCAAAGTAGTTTTGATTTGCATTTCTCTGATGATTAAGGATAGTGAGCATTTTTTCATATATCTGTAGGCCATGTGCCAATCTTCTTTAGAGAAATTTCTCTTCCAGTCCCTTGCCCACCCTGAGATGAGATCACTCGTTCTCTTCTTGCTAATATGTTTGAGTTCTCTATAGATTCTTGTTATTAAATCTTTGTCAGAGACATAATCTGCAAAAATCTTCTCCCATTCTGAGGGCTGTCTGCTTGCTTTATTTACTGTGTTCTTGGCTATGCAGAAGCTCTTTAGTTTGATCAGGTCCCAATAGTGTATTTTTGATGTTGCTTCAATTGCCTGGGGTGTCCTCCTCATAAAATATTCACCCAGGCCAATTTCTTCAAGAGTTTTTCCTACACTTTCTTCTAGTATTTTTATGGTTTCTTGTCTTAAGTTTAAATCTTTAATCTAGTGAGAGTCTAATTAGTTAATGGTGAAAGGTGTCGGTTCAGTTTCAATCTTCTACAGGTTGGCAGCCAGTTTGCCCAGCACCATTTGTTAAATAGGGAATCTTTTCCCCACTCAATGTTTTTAATTGCTTGTCAAAGATCAGGTAACAGTAAGTAGCAGGACTCATCTGTTGTTTCTCTATTTTGTTCCATACATCTACCTCTCTATTTTTGTGCCACTTCCATGCTGTTTTGATCACTATGGATTTATAGTATAATCTGAAGTCTGGTAAAGTGATTCCTCCTGCTTTGTTTTTATTCCTGAGTTTATTCGAGGTTTTTTTTGATTCCATATAAAATGAAGTATTATTTTTTCTAGATCTTTAAAGTCTTTCAGTGGAGCTGTAATAGGGATTGCATTAAAATTATATATTGCTTTGGGTAGTATGGACATTTTAACAATGTTGATTCTTCCCAGCTGTGAGCATGGTATGTTTTTCCATTTGTTAACATTTTCACCTATTTCTTTTCTCAGAGTTTCATAGTTCTCTTTATAGAGATCTTTCACATCCTTTTTTAGGTAAACTCCCAAATATTTCATCTTTCGGCACTACTGTGAACAGAATAGAGTCCTTGACTGTTTTTTAGGCTTGGCTGCTGTTGGTATATATGAAGGCTACAGATTTATGAGTGTTGATTTTGTAACCTGAGACACTGCTATATTCCTTGATCACTTCAAGGAGTTTTGTACTTGAATCCCTGGTGTTTTCCAGATATACAATCATATCATCTGTGAAAAGTGAAAGTTTAATCTCTTCTGACCCTATATGGATGCCCTTAATCACCTTTTCTTCCCTAATCGCGATGGCTAAAACTTCCATTACAATGTTAAAGAGCAGTGGAGACAATGGAAAACTTTGCCTGGTTCCTGATCTGAGTGGAAATGATTTCAATTTAACTCCATTCAATACAATATTGGCTGTAGGTTTACTATAGATGGCCTCTATCACTTTAAGAAATGTCCCTTCTATACCAATTTTCTTAAGTGTTCTGATCATGAAGGGATGCTGAATATTATCAAAAGCTTTTTCTGCATCAATTGAGAGAATCATATGGTCTTTGTTTTTTCCATAAATTTTTTTAAAGTCTCAAGAAGCCAATTTATGGTTTTTTATTGTATGTGGAAATTTTCTTGACTATATTCACAAATTCATTAAGTATATTTCTTTTTTCTTTTTTTTTTTTTTGAGACAGAGTCTCACTATGTCACCCTCAGTAGAGTGCTATGTCATCACAGTTCACAGCAACCTCAACTTCTTGGGTTTAAGTGATTCTCTTGCCTCAGCCTCCCAAATAGCTGGTACTATAGGTGCCTGCCACAACCCCTGGCTATTTTTTGTTGCAGTTTTGTTGTTTAACTGGCCCTGGCTGGGTTTGAATCCGCCACCCTCGGTATTTGTGAATGGCGCCATAACCACTGTACTACAGGTGCTGAGCCCAGTACATTTCTAATCTTCTAAGTTTTTCAAATGGCCTTCTTGCCAATTGTTCCTATATTACATAATATGATATTCTCAATCCTTTAATTGCACTTTCTTCATTGTTTTCTCAGAATCTACCAACTTTCTTCTTGATGTTTTTGAAATGTCTATTATCTAGTCCCCAAACCAATGCCATATATTTTAGACTTTTGTTATGTAAAAACAATACTAATTATACACATTTCTGTATTGATTATTGACCATTCAATAACAGTCTACCTCCAAAATTTAGTTATATAAAACAACTATTACCTCAGTAAATTAATTGTCTCTTAACAACTCTCTCAGAATCTTAACTCTCGGGATTCCATGAGTTGTCTGGGTGTTTTCTCTACATTTGTAGCTTGGGATGAAGGTGTAAAGTGGTGCCATGTATAAGCCTGGAAATTACTGCTGCTGCCTGGCTGCAGTGTTTTCGTCTTTCTCCAGGTGACCTCACAGTCTCTAGTAGGTGAGACTAGATCCTTAGAGTGGGTCTCAGAATAATATACTTAAGAGGGCAAAAGTGGAAAGCACAAGGTTTCTTGATACCCAAAATTCAAATAACATTACCTCTGTCATCTTCTCTGGGTTGAAACAAATCACAAGGCCATCGTAAATTCTTGATAGGGAAAAGTAGACTCGAATTCTACCTGGGAGGAGCAGTGAAACATAATGCAAAGATATAATATGAAATAGAAAATAATTTGGGTTGGCTAGAAGAAAAGTTTTGGAGTTAATTACCTAAGTTCAAATTCTGGTTCCATTTACCTTGGCTCCATATACTTGGATTAACTATTTAGTTTCTTTCTGACTTAGTTTTATCATCACTAACATAAGCCTAATAATCATATCTACCTCTTAAGGTTATTGCTGAGGATTAAAGGTATAAATGTATGTGAAATCCTTACAGTAAGGCCCGGCATACTATAAATCCTATGAAAACGCTCACTTTTAGTATTTCATTTTCTGCTTTCACTCATTATCTCTCATAAAAGCTTTAGTCTTCTACAGTACTGCTGCTCCCACTACTTAACCAAATCAGATTCTGTAAAGGTCATTAGTCATCTCCAAATGCCTTGAACTATCATAAATTGTTATTAGTACTACATTTCTCTGGAACCACTTTACTGATATTCATGATTGCTCTTTAACAGGACCTGCCAAGGTCATCTGTTTCTTCTGTTCTTACCCCTTCATTTTAATTATTTACCAATGGTCTGTCCTTTTATCCACTTTGTCCTTCCTCTGTTTTCTCTCCTTGGTTGATCTCCTCCAGTCCCATTGCTTTAACTATCAACACATATTAATCAATTCAAACACCTCCTAAAGGATTGTTTCATTTTTAGAAGAAGTTCTGCATACACTTTTTTTTTTCAGATATAATCTATCTCTTTAGTAAATTTTAAATTGTGTCCATAAATTATTTGATTTCTTTGTCTTGGTTTTCAACTTTCTCATTAATCCCATTGATCTCACTTGCCATTCATATTCTGAATTATTTCATATCTGACATTTCACCAATCTCCTTTTGGTTGGAGTCTCTTGCTAAAGAATGATCTTTTGAGGGTGTCAATGCAAACTGTTTTCTCATGTTGCCAGAGTTCTTTTGATGGTCCTTTCTCATTTGAACCTTTCCTTTCAGCTTATGACTAGTAGCTTTGTGGTGTACTTATTCTCTTCTGCTGAGAACGCTGTTGTTCAGTGCAGAAAAAGACACGTCTCCGGAGGGCAGACTTGAGTCCTACTTCAAAAGGCTGCCCAGACAGGTGAGTGGCATGTTCACTGTGAGCCTGTAACACTCTCCTGTGTCTCCCTATTCCTCTGTGGTTGAATGGGTAGTTGGTGTGCACAGCATGAGCACTTATCCTCCCCAGGCCCAACAGTGGCTGCATTACCTAGGCAACAGCAACATGGGTTATCACCCCACATAGGTCCATCAGCAGTGGCGATTGATCAGCACATGATAGTGCCACCATTTGCCCTACCCAGGTTTCCTTTTCTTTCTTTTTTTCTTTCTTTTTTGCAGTTTTTGGCCAGGGCCCGGTTTAAACCCACCACCTCTGGTATATGAGGCCAACGCCCTACTCCTTTGAGCCACAGGCACGGTCCCTTACCCAGATTTCTTAATGGCAGCATTATCCTGGCCATGGCAGTGACTGACGCACCACTCAGATGGGGAGAGGTCGGTACATGAGTCCACAGGTTTTCTCCCTATCTGGGTCCAATTATAGCTGTGGCTGCGATAGCAGGAGCCGGGTCTGTGGTTACTGTCTCTTCCTGGGTCTCCTGGCAGTGATGGGGTGAGTGGCACCCACACATGAGGAACACTAGAGCACCTGGCCTCCTTGTTTCCTCTCATGCTCAACAGGGGTGATGAAAAGGCTGTAGCAACAAATCAGACCCCTGGATAATCACATCACTCTGGCGCTGGTATCTGAAAATGGTGCTGGCTGCCCACCCACCCAGGATTCATAAGCCATCAGGACCCCATCATGCTTTCTCACTAGGGCATTGCTGTTGCAGTCTCCAGTAAGCTCCCTGCATCAGTGCATCTTACTTGTTTGGCAGAGGGGCCCTCCCATTGCTCTAGTTGTAACGTACGCAAGGGAAGTGTGAAGCCCCAGGATTGTGTCCTCTGCCCCCTCCCCACATGTGGGCATCTTCTGCATACACTTCTGATCCTGTTGAGCAGGTCAATTTACTTCCCTCTCCTTCACTTTGGGTGCCTCCCATCATATTTCTGTTGATTCCCAATGCTGTCTTTTAGATGATCAATCTGAAGATGAATATACTCACCACTTTTGTAGTCTGCTTCTAGTTTGACATCTTAGCCCCCTGGCTCCACCATCCTTACATTTATAAAATCTACCACAAAACTTTGGTGTCAAACTCCTTCATTGCACACTGTATTCCAATTATGAGAAATTGCATTATCATCAGTTCCACAACCTAAACTTGAATGATCTTTTCTCTATATTTCTGGCACTTTTCCCACATAACTACATATTTTACATTCAAAAATTAGTTATGATAATGTTTTGCTATTGGAGTATTATAATAGATACTAACATTGCTCTTTCCACCAGTAACTCTTCTTCCCTTGTGTTACTTTTTTACATACCTCTGCTATAAAGATTTCTTTTAGTACAACACATTGATATTACAATTAAGATTAAAAATAAACTTAGGGGCAATTCAATTTCCTTCATGGTTTTTCCTATTCTGTATTGAAACACTCTTTTTTACTCCTGTCTCTTCTCTGAAGCCTTAGTTCTAGTTAAACAGGTATACACATACTTGGTTCTGAATAATTTATGTAACTATAATCCCGAATTTTTATTTTCTGCTCTTTATTCTATTATGCCTGAAATATGTTTCTCTGCCTTGTACAATTCCTCTTTGAGTGTTTGAAGATTAAATATCACTATGAAAGAAGGATAATTTGTTTTATACATTTTCGTGTACACGACACCTAGCAATGTGCTAATCCCATAGCATCATCGAATATTTGATTTCAAATGGATGAAAAACTCTTGGTGGAGATTCCTTTCATCCCCATGGTTATTTGTTTCCTGCCATTATTCTCAAAGCACTTTATGCTTCTCTCAAAGTTTTTATTGTAGCTTACCTGAACTATAGTTACTGGAGAACGTTCCATCTTATCTACTACCTTCTGATTTTCTCTGAGGGTAGAGGCTATACTTTACTCTTCTTGACACTGGTGTATATAACACCACATATACGATGCTGAAAAAATGAAATATATTGCCTTATAACCATGTGTCTTGGAGTTCACTTGTCAAATCTTTGGGCAGTGGGTTACTGGTCACCATATATGGCCAGTCACAATCCTCACAAGGATCTTCTTTTGAACCCCTGACAATTATAGATAGGAAAGCATTGTAATAAATATCAAAAAACTAAATTACTGAATTTCATAAAAAGTTGCCTTTCAGTATGTGTTAGAATAATTAACATAGTTACTTAATTAAAATTAAGTGCCAAAATAAGAGTACATCAAGATCAAATGTGTGAAATAGTTTAAATGAAGATACAACAAATATGCAGAAATATAATTATAAAACAAAAACCAAAATTATGTACTTAGCAATGTAAGCTAAAGATGTTGTTATATGCCTCAAATAGATATAATTTTAAACTATTAAGAGAACAGAAATTGTACATTTGGCGTATTGTGTCATTTCATTCAGGCTTCTCCTAATGTGGATGTCACTAAAAGCCAATTTAAATTATATGTATAATGAAAGAAATTTAGGCAGAATGCTTTTGTTTTAATCTCAGAGAAAATGTATTGTAATAGTTCTCACTGGGAATGCAATAACTGTATTTATATAGTCTTAAAAAGAAAGAAATGGGTTGATGGTCATAAAACTCTCTTGATAGTTGGGCACTGTTAATTTAAAAATAAGAAGGCAAGGATTATAGTTAATGAGGGGGTGAGGCTCCGTGCAATTTAGTTAAACTGTTTAACACAAAAGCCGGTAGAAATATGAGAAGAGAGTACCAGAGGGAGCAATGGAAGAAAAGGTTGTAAATCAGTCTATGGAAAAGAAAAGAGAAAAACAGAACACCCTTTTAGAGGAAATGAGAATCACATAGTTTCATCATTTGATAGATTATAGCAATCAAAGGGATGGGGCTTACCAGATTCAGTCATTTGATAGATCAGAAGTATCACAATAAAGACATAAAGGTAAATTTGTATCTCTCAAGAGGACAATCAAAATGGATTATTAGGGACTCCCATGCCTGTTAAATATTATGTTGACTTTAATTATTCCCTGGGTGCCTGAGAATGTGTCTTTTCTGATCATAGAAGAAGCAGTTATTCTGAGTCCTTTTTTTCCTCAGACTGCCTGGAAGTCAAAACTATATTACTCTCTAGGAGCAAAGAGCCATTTTCAAAGTTAGTAGTTGCTATAGACGCAATAAAATTTTCCCTACTCACATAGAGTAAATTGAGTGGAAGTTGGACAAGCCCCTCAGGTAGCAGGAGTGAAGTAATCTGCAAAAAGGTCCTTTCTAGCTCCTTCTTCCTTCCATTTGCTGAATTGTTGGTTTAATAACCATGGTGTGCCTACTGTGAAATTATTTTAGCATTATAATCCAGTGGTTAAGTGTGAACATTGAATATGGTCAAAGGCCTGAATAACCAGTGATGTTCAAGATTTTCAACACTCTTGAAAGATTTGCAAGCCCATCTGGGCTTTGTATAAGAACTTTTTCATATCAGTAATATTTTAAAGGTTTCCTATAACACATATAAGGTGCATTTATGTGACAGCAAAAGATTTTTTCTCCATTGATTTAATTATACTTTATTTTAAACAATCTCTTCTTATATTAAAAAGTATAATTGACATGAATTGCCAGGAAGCAGTTAAGTAGCAAAACCCTGGGTTTTTGTAGTTAGGAAAATGCTGGCAATTAGAATTTAGGAAACCTTGCAGATCAATGACTTCTGCACTGTAGGAATATTTTATGAGGTCATATTCAACCTGAAAGCAGTTCCTTTCGGCCACAAGATGAGGTAGACTATAAAAATGCTGTCATCACAGAGCAGACCAGAGCCCTGAAGACAAACAAAGAGAGTTATGGTGAAGCACAGTCTAGATTGAGATGGACTGTTCCCAGTCTGAGGAGCACTTCAATTTTGAACATGGAAAGAGAAAAACTACCTCTAGCTTTACATCCTTTATGTAAAAAATGTACAATCAAAGAATATAAACTTCCACAGAATTCAGGAGAGATGAGTTGTATTTCACATATCAACATTGTGCCATTGAAAAAAAGATAGAATTCTTTGTAATTCGTAGGGAAAACTTCATAAGCAGTGGTACTAATTCTCATGCAAACTAACTCGAAAGAAAGAGACAATCAGATTACAATGACCACAGGAAGTTAAAACAGGAAGACAATAGAAATATCTATGTCAAGGGCAGGAGTGAACATTTCACCAGCACTTCTGAGGAAGGCTTAAGTATTAGCCTGTGTATTACACGTGTAATTATAATTAATGAGTTATCGGTTCTGTATGGTTCTTCTTCCTTCCTTCCTTCTGCCTTCACAAATCTCATTCCATCCTTTATTTTTTAGATACAAAACTGTGAATAAAACAACAATATTGATTTGCATAAATATTTTGCCCAAATTCCTTTGAACTGGCTACTGTAATCAAGATTTTGCTGCCAGATTTTGTCAAACTAGAGGGGCAGCCTGTGCATAGATGGATGCCTTCTTGAAGCTTTTCCTGTCATGGATGCTCCGCTTCGTTCAGTTTCAAATTTACCATTTTTTGTCCTATAGAAGGTGATGGAAAGATGAATTTTCTTACTGAGCTTACTATGGCATATCCATATAAACCAACACACGGTTTATACTCTGTGCTTCTTCACATAAGTCCTCCCTGTAACTATTCCATTAATCATGTTTGCTTATTTTTACATGGACAATTTGAAGGCCTTGTCCACATTATAGATCTGAGCAAATCCATACTATTTTATATTTGTAATTGTAAAAATAATATGGCTAATATAAAATAGTTTAAAATATGAAACTATAGGAACTAAGAATTAAAAATTTCTAAATGAAACCCCTCCATTCCTAGTGCCTTGAGTAGAAGTAACCTGTCCATGGATATGGATAGCTTTCAAACTAACCCATTAAAAAAAATTATGTCTATTTTACAATATGAAAATAGAGGCATAAAAATGTTGAATAAAGCCAGAAAATTTGTAACTGGTGAAAAGGGGAATTAAACTGGAACAGTTGATACAAAATAAATTGTTTAAAGCAGCTATTCCATACTGCTTGTCTTATATATTTCATATAACTTTATGTAAAAATATACTGAATGTTTTGTGACATGACCTTTACACTTCAGTTATTTTATGCATATGCAAATGTATTATTTTTGTTGTTTTCCAATATCCATATGCTTTTTTTTTCTTTTTTTTTTTTTTTGAAACGGAGCCTCAAGCTATTCCCCTGGGTAGAGTGCCATGGCATCACAGCTCATAGCAACCTCCAACTCCTGGGCTCAAGTGAGTCTCCTGCCTCCACCTCCCAAGCAGCTGGGACCACAGGCGCCCGCCACAACGCCTGTGGTCATTTTTTGGTTGCAGCCATCATTGTTGTTTGGCGGGCCGGGCTGGGGATTTGAACCTGCCACCTTAGGTGTACGTGGCTGGCACCTTAGCTGATTGAGCCACAGGCACCAAGCCCCATATGCTTTTTAAAAAGACACATTCACCATCTTTAATTTTACCATATAAATGGGCTACTAATACAATCTGACTGTTTCTTAAAAAAACTGGAAAAACTTCTAGTGGATATATTTGTACAAACATCTTTGTCATATGGGTGTGAGACTTTTTGTAGGTTAACATTTTAGAGGGAAATTGCAAAGTCCGCATACATTTTGATTGACTTTCTTAGGGCTTAGTATATCAGCTCTTGCTTTCCCATTTTTTCACCATCACTGGATGTTATTAATCATTTCTAGCATTTTGTAAAGGTAATGTATAAAAAACAGGATTGCATTTTTTTTCTTTGATTTGTGATTTCCTGATAATATTTGAGATTAGGCCATCCATTCATTCACAAGTGAACTATTTGAGTTTCTCTTTTATTTAATTATTTGTATGTATGTTTTTCTACTTCACATTAGTTTACTCAGGCTGAGGTATCTTTCACGATCATAACTCACTGCAGCCTTAAACTCCTGAGGTCAAATAATCCTCCTGTCTACCCTCTTGAGTCGCTGGGATTACAAGTGTGAGCTGTCACATCTAGAAAATGTTTTCATGGACTGTTTTGTCTATTGCATACCCAAATATGCACACTACTAATAGTTCTCGCATTACTCTCTTACATCTTTATTCATGATGTTTAAGCTCATTTATGATATTTTTATGCAGTTAAATTTGCCATCATTCCTTTATGTTTAGAGTTTTGTCCCTATCTGTGTAATAGTGGTAATAAAAGACTTTCATCGGGGGGTAGTAACAGCATAGTTGAATCTGTAGACATAAATGGAATTTAGTCACATCACATGGTGTTGGGGAGGGGAATTCTGGATAGAATTCACCATTTGAGCACTTTTTATAAGTGATGAAAAGTCACATAAGGTCTTTGGGGAAAATTAACTATTTGATGTGCTAGAGCTTAAAATAGACCGTAGGCAATGGCAGCAGATGGGTTGAAAATGATAATGAAAGGATTATATACTATCAAAAGGCACTTGGGAATGTATCTTATACAAACATAAACCACATGTGGGGATTAGAAAGGTCATATTTTCATTTTATTAGAAGATTATGACAACTGTCAGACTATGAATTTGAGAATGTTAAAATCAAGGTAAAGCGGTAACCTAAGGAGCTCCAGTCATAACTAGATGACGTTCATGCAAAACTAAAGAGCTAGTAATCTGGAAAAAGAAGAAATAATATTTTCTTTACCTAGAATCAGAAAAGCATTAAATTAAAAATAAACCAAATAGTTTTTGTTTTCTTTTTCCCTTTTGGTCTGCCTAAAATTTTAATTCCTAAGGGTCTTTAGGTTCTGTTAATTTTGATGATGATGTATTCAGGCCTATTAAAGAAAAAGTCTCTATGCTAAACAACGTATCAGAAAAAGTTCAAAGCTATTGCAATATTGAATGTGACCAGTTGACAGTGCTTGAAAAGCTTATACTACTTCCACTTATAATGCTTAGTGTAATTTCATATACATTATTTGTATGTGATTTGTAGAGGTAAACAAATAAATTAATGATTATTTTGTTCTTAATCATTAGTATAAGAAAAACCAGGATGATCTAAAACACTATAATAGACCTCCACCACTTTATACATAGTAGAAAGCCAGCACAATATGATAGGTACTACAAAAGTTTCACACATGGGAAACTAAGTCTCTAGAAAGGAAATTTCAAGAAAGGAAAAACAAAAAAAAACCTTAGATTTTAATCTAGACTTTGAATTTTAAAATAAATTCTTTGGCCTAATCTCTGATGCCTATTTGTCTAAAATTTAAAGGTTAAGCTTGACCATTCTAAAGTCATAATACATAATACTGCACAGGGACATCAGAAATTTTTGAATTACATAAACAGATTTTTATATTTGTAAATCTAAAGAAAAGCACATTTTTGTCATTTGAGAATTTAAATAGTTTTAACATTTTGCTTAAATTTAACCAGGTAGACAATAAATTATGAGCCCTTGTCATCTTATAATTTATCTCCAGTGCAATAGCAGAACAAGCAAATAAATAAAATATTTAAATGATAATTTTTTAATTATCCAAGTCCTTAAGCATTGAAAGTTACTTAGCATGAGCATAAAGAGTGTGAATGATGACTTTTCTACCTTTTTCTTAAATTAATTTTTTGTTTGTTATTCATTTTCTCTGGAAAAACATACAGAAAACAAATGCAAGTATCTAATTAAGTGGTCAGTTTTATTAATGTATTTTAGTAAGTTAATTCTTTTAGGAAAAAAATATCAAATGTAAGCTTAATATGTCTTGGGTTCAAAATGTTAAGTTACATCCCTTAAATTAATTTCTTGACTTACAGCATTAACAAACCACATGTGAGTGCTTGACATCATCTGACATTTTCTCTTACCGAGTCTTCTCTGCTATTTTTGGCAGTCTGTGTCAGACTCCAGTTTGATTGGTAGAGTATCTGCTTTTTTCTTGTCATGAGGTTCTTCTATCTTAATCAGTCTTCAAAGTAAATGGATTTTATTGCACCTGGAAATAAATAACAGCATATAGCAGTTTTGTCTTAAAATAGACCATACCTAAGCTATGAACCAAAGGCATGTTTTAGAGCTTAGGATCCTCTGTTTTGATTGGTGAAATTTAACTAAATTTCTTAATTTGCATGAAATATGCATATATATACCACACACTCCCTGTAAGTAAGCAATTTCAAGATAATTTTAGCTCTTTTTGAATAATATTAATAGACTATTGCTATATTTTGTAGGGCTTTAATCATACTTACATGAAATATTTTTCCACATTAGTAAAGCTAGATTAATATTCCATTTTTTATTTAAATAATGAAAATAATTTATGTATTGTATATCCTTTTGTATTCTCTCTTAATGATTATATCTTTAAAGTAATTTTGAATAAATCTCTAGTAGAAATCTTATAATAATATGAATTGAGTGAAGGATAAATTAAAGTTAAAAGTAACTGTAAGATTAATCACTATTCATCTTTTGAATGTTGTTACCAGTCCCTTTCATTTGTTGATTTTCTTCTGATCTAATTATTTCCCATGTTTTAAATGTTTACATCATATGATATTTGGTAAGTGCTTAACAATGCAGATATTGATGTGACTATGAAGTTTAATGATATGAAGTAATCACATACTTTAACAGGTCAAGGAATAATAAAAATCAAATTAGATCTTTCTCATAATCACTTATTCTCTGACACAGAAGGTGTTATAGAAGAAAACAGAGGAAATGATTGATGGATGCCACTTTCCTTACCATTCGGCTTCAAAAGGGTGTTTGATTTGTTTATTGAAAACAACTTGAACATTCTTCTAAGCATTTTAGCTAGAAGAGGGTCAGGAGAGTTGTTGAAACTGAGCCTTTGGAGTTAGCACACAGAATCATAAATGACCTTGTCAGGGTAAAGTACGTGGCATGGAGGAAATGTTACCATATTCCTGCCAACATAGGGGAGATTTGAAAAATAAGGAAGGAGAGAAAACGAGGATAACATTCGGAAGTGGCCTCCAAAGAATGGTAAAATGTTTCAGTCTTCTGCTTACCTAGAGGGAGAAATAAGACCAAGAGAGAACTGTTTTGTAATATGAAAAAAAATTGGGCACTTTTTATGAGAAGTTAAGAAGCCATTGTGACAAAGTTATTTTTGATAAAGCAGTGAGAAGGATTATGAGCTATAGCAAAGTTCCTGAATATAAAAACGAGTGGGAATCATGCATTGGAAGACGAATTAGCCTCACACATGGAAGGAGACTCCTGTTTCTGCTTTAGAACAAGGATTTCTAAAATAAATTCTGAATTGGGAGGCACAAAGCAGTTGAAGACATAGAAAGTCAAGGTGCTGGGACTGCACAGATGAGAATTTCTGAAAATAAATATTTTTTTTTCTTTAAGAGGAGATTAATTATGTCATACCTCAACTATGCAGCCAGGACTTAAAGAATAAAATCTCCAAATATTTTATGACTTAAGTTTATGACCTCTTCACACTTCCAATGCACACTTCATATTTTCTTTTGACTCAGCCCAAGTGTTATCAAATCAGAATGGGAAAGTGAGTTATTCACTGACACATGAAATGGAAAGAAAGTTCCCTTATGTTTTTTCAAAAGTGTTTTTCTAATACATGAGCTTTAAAATGTTATTCTTGATGCCTTTCTTTTTTTTTATTTAATTAAACATTCCTTGAGATGAATGACTCTTTTTTCTTTTGGAACTTTTTTTTTTTTGCTCACTAGGAAAGCACTTCCTCTCTCGCAGAGCAATGATGGTTTCTGTTATTAGTAGAACTCAGGATAAGATGTTTTTTATCTTCAAGTTCTAAGAAGATTTGCTTGTCTTTACTTGTTATGTATTTCAGATATTATACATACTAAAATAATAGTATGTATGATCCTCAAATAGTATTTGAGTATGTATAGTTTTAATGCATTTTAGTGTGTATAGTCCTAATCCTTACTTGAGGAAACTTAGTAAAAAGTAACATTTTTAGAGCTGATTTAGTGACTGTTTGGTGAAATGAGGGAAGGGATAGCTTAGGCTAATTTCGTTGTATTTATTTTGGAGGCTATAAGAGAAGTTTTAAAGTAAATTTTATTTGACCCATTTTGGTTACTTACCAAAACCTTCCAGGTCTGTTAAGAATGATTGTAGTAAGGGAGTATAAAGTAAACTATTCAAAATTAACTTCCATGCAATCAAATTAGAATTTTTTCTGATGCCATATAATTCATATTCACTTCTTCCCTTCCCCTTGAGACAAATCAAGAGATTGATGCAAAGGCTGTGTCTATGCAATGACAGGACATCTAGTTATGTTTATCCTCTCTGTCAGCAACCCAGTGATCCCGGTGATTTAACTCAAAACTACAATGCACTAAAATTGTTTGATGTTGTTAAATACAATAGAAAACCAGACCAACTATTTTTTCATGTTAAAGACATTCAGAAAAAACACAGGTGGGAGTTATTAGCAACTTGTATCTCATGATTAAGATTCAAATTACTTTTTGCTTGTGGAGTGAAGTTTGTGTATACGTTTAACATTAATTGCAAATGAGATGGCTATGATAATAGAGATCAAACGAAAAATTTTAAAAGTAACACAGTTGAAATACAAATATTAGCATAGCCTTCTATAAAGCAGAAAGACACAAGTCAACTTACAGATATGGAGTTTGCTTTGACTAAAGTGAATTTAAGATTGACAGGGAGCAAGTACTTGATGTATAATGACATTGTCCCATCCGCAGCCAACAACAGCAACAGCCTTGTTAATAAATAAGGTGAGTTCCTTGTTTGTGAGAGTGTTAATTAGCAGGTTATGAATTGAGACTTTGGAACCAGGAAGACTTCCACGGGAAGCTTTTCTGGCTATCGAAGCTGAAGCATGCAGCAATCTTTCTGAGCCATGTTTGAAGAAATGGGGATAAAGCAATTTACAACTTCTGCTTTTGTTAAATGATTGAATTAATATATGCAGGTTATACATTGAAGTATCTATTAATAAAAAGTGTCTGATGCATTAAGTAGGCGCTCCAACACCTGGCTTTTCTCTCCTTTCCTTCCATTCTTCTTTAAAGGTCTTTTTGTTTATGTTCCTGTTAGTCCCATCTGCAAAGAAAGAAGTAAAAATCTTGCTTGAGGAAGTATGGCAATTTTGCTGGACTTCCAGAAAAACAGAGCCCCTTACCAGATTTAGGAGTGTACCATCTGACAGGTACAAAACAAAAAATGTATTCGAGTTTTAGTCTAGGACCCGATTTCCATGTATCACTTACTGTGTAAAGAGTAATTTTAAAAATAGATTTTTAGTTTTCCTCATAAATTGACTCCCAAAGACTTCTTTGCATGAGTGGATATTGAGGACTCAGCATAAATGTCAACCTTTTAGTCCATCCAATCTGTGACTGTGCCCTCCAATCCTTACACACTGAGTCATAATTTCATGTTTCATTTTATTCATGGCACCTATCATCATCCGAAATTGTCATATTTATCCATGCATTTATAATGAATTGTCTTTCTAACATCTATTATGAAGGCTGGGGATGGTGGCTCATGTCTGCAATCCCAGCATATTGGGAAACTGAAGTGTGAGGATGGCTCATGCCAAGAAGTTTGAGACCACCCTGGGAAGAATTGTTAGACCTCATCTCTACAAAACACTAAAATATTAGCTAGGTGTGAGGGTATGCTACTTGGGAGGATGAGGGAGGAGGCTCTCTTGAGACTGTGGTCCCAGTAGCTGCAGTCCCAGCTACTTGGGAAGCTGAGGGAGGAGGCACTCTTGAGACTGTGGATGAGATTGGAGAGGTTGCTGTGAACTATGATGACATCACTCTATCCAGGGTGACTGAAAGAGATCCTGTCTCAAAAAATAAATCTATTATATGGTGACTAATATTGGTTGAATAATTTAATGAGTGGCAAATATTAACACTGAGTTTTCAGAAGCAGATGATCAATGTTAATATTTAGTGCATACTTATTATAAGCATGCCTCTCCTAATGTCCTGCAAAAGTAACTGGATGGGGTGGCACCTGTGGCTCAAAGGAGTAGGGAACCAGCCCCACATGCTGGAGGTGGCAGGTTCAAACTTGACCCTGCCAAAAAATGTCAAAAAAAAAAAAAAGTAATTGGATAGGTTCAGGAGCCATTTATTGAATGAAACAAAGAACGTAAATCTGGAAAGGAAAAACAAACAGCACGTTAATTTTGAGGGGTCTAACACTAGTTGTTTTGTGAGTCTGAAAGTTGGGAGGGTAGTCTGAGCCAGACAGAACATTTTGAAAATATTGACTTATTTAGAGGAAGTTACTAAAACCATTGGAGTGAAGAGACCATCGAGAACAGATAGTGACTGAAAGGTAAAATAGACACATACTTAAGCTTGGTCTTGGCTTTCTTCCTAAACTAACTCTAAGGCAAGAATTTAAGTGCAAGCAGTTTATTGGGAAGGGCTGGGAACAGTGGCGGGGGAGACAGGGAAATAAAGCAGTCAGTGGAGGGTGCGTTGTTCACTTCAGGGCCTAGTTTAATCCTGTGGTGCAATTCCCAGTGATAAAGTAAAGCACACAGGTAAGAATCACCCCATGGGAGGGGCACTGGGTTTGGGCATTTAAAAAATAGCTTTGTTGAGGTGTAACAGGAAACTGCACATATTTACTTTACACAGTGTGATGAATTTGGACGTGTGTACAATCCTGAAGGTAATGTCAGGTCCTGCCATTGGCAAACTATTCTCCTGGTTCTTTGGCAACTTGCTTGGAAGAATCACAAGTAAGATCATTGCAACAGCGAGATCACAGACAGGAGCCATTCCACACAAACAGCTTTTACTGAAACTGTACAAAATGAACATGTGTTCCAGAGAGAGGACCGGGTCTCCGCCAGGGGAGAGAGAGCCAAGCATGCCCAGGTGGCTTCCTTCCATCAGCCTGGTTGGGGGAAAGCTCACTGAAGTGTGTGTGTTACAGACGATTGACAGGTGTTCGTGGTTTCCTGCAGTCCCTTCCCCATTGGTCCCCAGCTTTTCCACCCTTGGAACTGCCCTGCCTGCCTGTGTCTGCCACCTGCAGATTAGGTCCCTTCCTGACAGTATCTCCCCAGAGTAATAACTACATCCCTAACTTCCAAAACTTGCCTGGTACCCATTTGTGTTTTCTATTGTTGTTGTTGTTGTTTGCAAAACCACAATGAGATATTATTTCTCACCTGTTAGGTTAGCTATTATTAAAAACAAAACAAAACAAAAAAAAATCTCAAAAGATAGCAAGCAAGCTTTGGGCCCAAATGTGGAGGAACTGGAATCTTTATGCACTGTTTGGAATGTAAAATTGTCCAGCCACTGTGGAAAACAGCATGGAGGTATCTCAAAAAATTGAAAATACCATATTGAGATAAGAGTCATTGAAGCAAGATTCAGATAAGGGATTTGAAGAAGGATAAGAAAGTCACAAGATGTGAGTGTGTTCATCTAGCAGAAATGCAGCCCACAAGGGCCCTTTACTTATTTTACTTCAACTATAACGTCTTTTCTAAGGTAAAAGGGGAATTCCTTTAATAGCTGCCTACACACAGTTGAGGTGACACTGCCTCTAAGTAAACTTGCTCATTAATAAAGTAAAAATCACAACCACCAGCACCATGACAGCTTACAAATACCACCGCAACTCTCTAAGTTACCCTATAAGGTCAAGAAAGGGCAGGGTTCCCTTTTGGCGGAACAGTCCCGATTTTTAACAATTTGTCCCACGTCCCACAGCCTTTTAAAAAAGTCCCAATTTTTGGAAAGAATGCACAACAAGCTAGGGAACACAGGAGAACAGGAAGGGAATATACAGTTTTCAGCTGCCATGTGGCTATTTCGCCAGGATATGAGTTTTATATTATTTTTGTTAAGTTTATAATGTTAAACTTTAATAATAGCAAATAATTGTTGAGAACTGATTATCAAGAACTGCTTATCAAAGTTTGCTTTGTTGATCAGTTGTTAGAATTTGATCACCATTGTTTGGACTTAATGAACAATGGCATTTTTTGGCATTGGCAACGACAAAAACATTTTGTAACTGACTCTCAGATGATACACATCATACTGCATGCTGGTGCTAGTGATGTTAAAAAATCAGCTATTCAGATAATTTAGGTAAGTAATTTATTTATTTATTTCATGAATTTAGCAGACAGTACTCGTATTATTAATATTTTATAGTGGTGGCAAAAAGTCTAGCGCTGGCCTTGAAAGGAACACTTACGACTTACGCGGTATCATTATTAAAAAATATATATTGATAAGGACAAGGTTAAATCTTTGGCATCAGCAAAAATCACAATAGAGAACAAATGGTTAGAAATATTTCATCGTTTTTAAACAAACCATGTTCCATACAATAATGCACTACAAATTGTAGGATACACGCTGTCCTTACCAGGAACTAAT
>CAUYQV010098219.1:0-20665 GCA_963574575.1 Galagoides demidoff | reverse complement strand
TATTTATTTATTTATTTTTTGAGACGGAGCCTCAAGCTATCCCCCTGGGTAGAGTGCCATGGCATCACAGCTCATAGCAACCTCCAATTCCTGGGCTCAAGCGAGTCTCCTGCCTCCCAAGTAGCTGGGACTACAGGCGCCCGCCACAAAGCCCGGCCATTTTTTGGTTGCAGCCATCATTGTTGTTTGGCGGGCCCGGGTTGGGGATTTGACCCGGCCACCTTAGGTGTACGTGGCTGGTGCCTTAGCCAATTGAGCCACAGGCGCCGAGCCAACCACCTGTTTTTGTAAATAAAGTTTTATTGGGACACAGCCATATCATTCATTTACCTATCACCTATGACTGCTTTTTTTGCAAAAGTGACCATATGGTCTGCAAAATTGAAAACATTTATCTGGCCCTTCACAGAATTGACCCTTGCCCTAGACCAGTGGTTCTCAACCTTCCTAATGTTGCGGCCCTTTAATACAGTCCCTGTGGGTTGTATACCCACAGGTTGAGAACCGCTGCCCTAGACTATAATTTTTTCCAGGGCAGAGACCACATCTTATTAGTTTCTTATTCTGTTCTGATGAACACAGCTCCTAGTAAATAGTGGGTGCTCAATAAACACAAGTGAACCCTGGTCTCCAAACCTGTGTTCTTCCCATCATGGGGCCCTGTTGAGCTTACTGCATTAGCTGAGACTCAATTTGATGAACCAAATTGTTCTTTTCCTTGAGTTGAGAGATATCCTGGAATGGCCATCAAAAGCTCTAGGGCAGTGGTTCTCAACCTTCCTAATGCCCCGACCCTTTAATATGGTTCCTGTGGGTTGCGACCCACAGGTTGAGAACCGCTGCTCTAGGGCCTCTTTTCGTGACTGACTAGCTTGGAAGAGCTTTACTAGGAAAAGGAGATGTCTAAGTTGTGCTTTAGGGGCTGGATTTGTCATTTCTGTAAAATTCCACGGCTGTCTCAAAGATTTAGAAGTACAGAGGCAACGTTGCTGAGGTCCTTGCTGACATCTGGAACATGGCTGTTAGCATGTAAATCCCTGTATTTTCTGGGGTTCCAAACCAAGTGTTGGTTTCTTTCTTTTCCACTCTTTCACTAAACTAGCCTCTATCTGCCAGTAATAGACTCCACATGGCATGTGGTCACAGGTAGGGCTGTGGCACCCATGGCACGGGGGGAAGCAGTGCCCTGCCCTCCATGCAGATGTCGAGAAGGGTAGATATTCCATTAGAAACACTCCAGGATGTGCCCTGGAGGGCCAAGGCAGAGGCTGGTGTCTGTCAAAGCCAAAGCCCTGACTATAGAGGTCAGTCAATGAGAGAGATAGTTTCTCTGCCACGGAACGTTTTAAGATGCCTCCCCAGCTGGGGCTCCCATTGCACCTGGATGCAATATTAAATAATGAGCTGTGCCACAAAAGCTGTGTGCCAAGGAGCTTGAAGAGGTCAAGATGGGATTTTGGAACACAAGCCTCGTGACCACGGTGGCAGGTCATGGAAATGCCACTTGTGGATGTCAGGTTCATGGGGCAGTTTGAGTGCCCGTGGCCAGGAAGGAGGGCCGGGGCCCTTGAGGCTAATTGGGCTCTCTTCCTGGTACAGAGAGTTTCTCCAGATGCTCTTCTGCAAAGTAATCAGTTTAAGATAAAAAAAAGTTGCTTGCGTCCTAGAAAAATGATGTTGGCATAATCCGTACTCAACCACAACACCCTGTGTGTGTGTGCGCGCGCATATGAAGTAGACTGTCCTTTCTGGTTCACTGATGCCTAATCAGAAAATCTTTTTTGAGTATGGGGATTATTGGAAATATTTCAAACACTTATCAGGCAAGACAGCAAATACAGGGTTAAGAACCTGGGCTTTGGAGTGAGGGAAATCTGGGTTCAAATCTCAGCACTACACACCTAGTAATAAACCCCAAAGAACTGAAGCTGAGACTTGGAGAGATATTTGTACCACTGATAGATGAATGAATGCACAGACTATGGCATATACACAGCCTGGAGTGTGACTCAGTCTTGTGAGGAAGGAAATTCTGACACATGTTACAACGTGGATGAATCTTGAAGACACTATGCCAGAAATAAGCCAGTTGCAACAGGACAGGTACCATATGAGCCCACTCCTAGCAGGTCCCTAGGTCCTCACATTCACAGAGACAGGAAGTAGAATGGTGGTTACCGGGGTCTGAGGAGGGAGATGGGGAGTTAGCGTTTAAAGGGTGCAGAGTTTCAGTTTGGGAAGATGAAAAATTTCGGGAGCTAGAGGTATGTGATGGTTGCACAATAATTGAAATGGTTTAAGTGGTAAAATCTTTTTTTTTTTTTTTGATCCAGAGTCTCACCCTGGGTAGGGTGCAATGGCCTCATGGCTCACAGCAACCTCAAACTCCTGGGTTCAAGTGATTCTCTTGCCTCAGCCTCCCAAGTAGCTGGGACTACAGGCGCTCACTCCAAGGCTCAGATAGTTTTTCTATTTTTAATAGAGATGGGGTCTTCCTCTTGCTCAGGCTGGTCTTGAACTCCTGAGCTCAAGCAATCTGCCTGCTTCAGTCTCTTAGAGTGCTAGGATTACAGGCATGAGCCACTGTGCCTGGCCTAAAGTGGTAAATTCTGTTATTTTACCATAATAGAACAAAATTTCTTTACTAGCTGTGTAACCTTAAGCAGTTTACTTCGCTTCTCTGTGCCTCAATTTCCTTATTATTACACAGGAGTAATGATGGCATTCCCCTGAAAGGGTTGGGGTGAGGATTAAAAAGACGCAGACAGGTGCCTACACATTAGAAGGGCTCGCTGAATGTGGGCGTGAGACGAGCAAGCGACATCTCACATGCTGTTTGGCTGCTTACGAAGAGCAGCGAGAGCATCAGTTGTCACTTGATAGAGCTTGGACACGGGGCATGTGTACCGAGTGCTAGTTACAGAAAGGAAGGAAATTTTGTTCTGAAATAACTCCCCATCTAGCTGGTTTGTTGGAATTGCCAACCCCCCTGTGCTCATACATGAAACAAAATTTAATGGAAAGTAGACTCATATATTTTCCTTCTCTCGGGCCCAGTCTCCCACTTGTGGAATGAAATGAATGAAATTGGTGGTTCCTAAAGTTTGGCCTTGAGGCTGATGTCTCTCTGGAGCTTGTTATAAATACAGAACCTGGGGTTCCCCGCAGGGTACTGCTGTGGTCGTTGTGGCGGTGGGGACTGCATGGGCATTTAGGAAGCTCCCTGGGTGACTGTGATTAGTAGCCAGGTGCAGGCAGCACCTGAGTGGATGCCAAGGCAGCGTCCAGCACTGCCGGCCTGTTCTCAGCCTTGGCTACAGCTCTGTATCACCTGGGAAGCTTTGAAAATTACCTTTCCCAGGCTCCAGTCCCAGAGGCTGATTTACTTGGTCTATGATCCGTCCCAGGTGTGGGGATTGAGAGCGTGCCCAGGTGATTCTAATGCACAGCTGGCATGGAGAACAATTCTAGAATTACGGTTCGTCCCCCTTGAGCAGCATTGGAATCAGCTGGAGGCCTGGGACGCCCCAGAGGGTTGGGCCCCCAGAGGTTCTGATTCAGCAAGTGTTGGGTAGGGCCAGAAAATTTCTATTTCTAAGAAGTTCTGCAATGATGCTGATGTTGCTGTATTGGAGAACAGTGTTTTAGGGCCTTAGAAGGTGTCGCTTAGACCAGCAGCAGAGACTTCACCTAGGAGCTTGTTGGAAAAGTAACACCTGAGGCCAACCCAGCCTGCAGGATCAGAGTTTGACAAGTACTGTTTGACAACAACTCTGCTTTATGGAACTTCTTTGTATTCTGGAGGGGAGGAAAGAAAGGGAAGACTTTTTTTTTTTACAGTTTTTGGCCAGGGGGTGGGTTTGAACCTGCCACCTCCAGTACATGGGGCTGGGGCCCTACTCCTTTGAGCCACAGGGGCTGCCCAGGGAAGGGATCTTTTCTAGAGCAGAAAGCAGTCCCTCCAGGAGGCCAGTGCTCAGCCCTGAGTGAACAGGCCCAGCCTCGGCTGTCCCGTCTCTGGGTCTGCCACGCTTCCCACCCCCGATGCTGTCTTTGTACACACTGGTGTGAGCACCTTGCGGGGAGAACGAGCCTGCTTACCTTGGCGTGGTTGTAAATATCCACGCAGTTGTCGGTATTGATGCTTTTTGCACAGATGATCTCACAGTGTCGCTGCAGAGCTTCCAGCTGGAAGAATTTAGCGGCAGACAGAAGCTGGAAACCATAAAAAGAGTGTGAGGGGCTGAGGGGTGGATGGAAAGGGGTAACAGCGGGGAAATACCCTGGTGACCAAATCTGCCGCTACCACAGCAGTGTCACAGGTGAGGGCACTAGAAATAAAGTGCAAGGGTAACAATGATGGGACTCCACAGTGTGGGAGATGGAGGGAAGGGGGGTGAAGTCAGCCAGGGTCACATGTGCCACCGCAGAAGGGCAGCTCCAAATTGTTAGGTCCAGGAATAAGGGTGAGAAGACGGGTATTATTAGCAAGACGGATATTGACCCAGCGTGCTTCCTCTGCCGTCCAGGTCTCTGCTCAGGTGTCACCTCCTCAGAGGGGCTTCGGGACTACCCTGCCCTTGGCCTCCCTCCACCGTCTCGCTCCTCACGCCAGACGTGACGTCATGTCTGTCTCCCTCGCCGGAGTCCAGGAGGACAGGGATCTTTGTCCCTTTCCATCACTGCCGTATCCCTGTGCCGCCACAGCAGAGGCTCGACAGAGGCGTGTTGGGGGAGTGACGGGCTTTGGCGAGGGAAGAAGGAGCCAAGAGAAAGAGTTCAAAGTTCTGCTTTGGGGGACAGACTGGGGCTGGGGTGGCTGTGCTGTAGGACAAGCCCTTCTATGTGATTATG
This sequence comes from Galagoides demidoff, assembly GCA_963574575.1. Lineage (NCBI taxonomy): Eukaryota > Metazoa > Chordata > Mammalia > Primates > Galagidae > Galagoides > Galagoides demidoff. The sequence goes on along the minus strand of CAUYQV010098219.1, from coordinate 15,811 downwards.
TGGTTTAAATAGATATTATTTTGAGTTTAAAGTGATTAAATTTTCAATTTAATTTTTGTCAAGGCAACAGAAGCAGTGGGAATGGAGAAAGAACAAAGAATTTGTAACTGGTTGTGATCAATTAGTTGTAAAGACTCGTGCATTTGGACATGCTTAAAATAATTTTAAAAAGTCAGTAACTCTGAGTGTGTGTATGTACGGGGCAGGGGGAGTGGCCGCAGAGGTTTCCCAGAGTAAGAAATAAGGTCAAGTGGCCCATGCAATGGATACACAGCTCTAATAACACCCACTATGTGCCAGGCACTGTTCCAGGTATAGGAACTTTGAAAGTCCTCTCAAAAACCCCATAAGGTAACTATGATCTCCATTTCAAACAGGCGAGGAAACCGAGGCTCAGAGAAGTTAACGTGTCCAAGGTCACATATCTCAGACATGTGAGATAGGCCCCATGTCCAGGCTTTCACCACTGTGGGGGGATGGGCAACTGATCACATCTTAACACCTCTAGTCAGCCAGGCCCCTTGAACTTCAGACATTTCAAAGTTCTTTTGCTGAGGATTACTGGGGTGATTTTTTGGCTTCTGGTTCAAGGCTCCCAGCTTTGATTAGGAAAACTGAAAAGAGTTCAACTTCTGGAAAGGAGCAGGGGAAATCTTGGTCTTGGACAGAAGGGAGCAGAAACCAGTGTCCTGGGCAAGGGAGGCTGGAACCGGCTGAATTACAGGAGGTGGACAGGAAGAGCCTGGGGAAGAGGAGAGGGTGGGCGTGGTCAGGAGTGTGCTGTGTGGCCAAGGGATGGTCATCCTGATGAAAGCCTGGTGAATCTGCGCTCAGCTTCTGAGTCTTGGAAGAAGGGACAGCACTGTGATTTGATGGATGTTTTTAGGGATTCTAATTCTTTTATAAATGACAAAAGAGAAGAAATCATTTGGGACATTTCCTGATGACACTATTAGAGCCCCAGCTTTGCCCAGGCTAGTGCACCAGGCTTTTCAGTAAATTTTCTTCCCAGCTTCCCCTCTCCATGTCAGTTGCAACCGGGTTTCACCCAGGGGCTACTGAGGGGATTAAGGCAAACACACTGGCACCCCCATTCTTCCAGGGAAGGGCTTTCATGATGAGAGGCCCTTCCTATGTGGGAGGATTAAGCAGGCAGGAAGGGGCAGGAGCCCAAAGCCTTAGCCAGATGAGGACTGGCCCCAGTCCCTCGAGACGACAGCAATGTATGCTTGGTGACCTGTTTGCAGGGGTGCCGTCACCCTAGGGGAGCAGGGTCAGGCCCGTGGCAGGACGGATTCCTTACCTCCATTATCTCGTTGTTTTTAATGAGCAGTGACTCTGGGCCACCGTAGTAGAGATACTGCATGACCAGCTGGAAGAAAGGGACAGTAAAGAGTGTCAACGGCACAAACACAGTCACCTTAAAGCCATTGGTAACATCTTGATTCAAGCTAGTTTTTTTTTTTTTTTAAAAGACAATGTCTCTCATTCTGTTGCCCAGGCTAGAGTGCAGTGGCATCATCATAGGTCACTATAGCCTCTAATACTTGGGCTCAGGCAATCCTCCTGCTTCAGTCTCCCAAGTAGCTGGGACTACAGGCGCCTACCACCATGCCCAGCTCTCAGCTTAGTTCTTGAGACCTCCAGAACATCCATTATGAGTGGCTGCTGGTGTCCATCTGACCACATACTAGAACCCAGGGCTCACTACCTTAAGGGGAGAAGGTCAGAGAGTGTGTCCTGTGGGTTTCCAGACTCAGGTTCCATGGCCCACCCCCAGGGCCAAATTAAACAGTCCTAACCTCTGCTCTCCTGATGGTTTTCCCATCTATGGATGATAATTACCAACTGCCCTCCCTGCTTCCAGCCTGGGCATGCTGTCCAGAACAGCTGCACATATGGCTTGGCCTAAAAAGCCTACACCAGCAGGTCATTACCTGGGAACAAGGCCTCATTTGACTCAAAAACTCTTGCTGAAGTCCCAGAGAGTGACTCTGGGATCCCATGAGATCTCACGAGATCCCTTCTGCAACTTGACAATATCCAAGATGAAGCCAGTAGGGCCCCAGGATCTCTGTGTTCGCCTCATCTTGTGAATAGTCCAAGCCAGGCTGTTCCGTGTTCATGTGACTCAGGACATCTGAATGGGTGCTAAGTTCCAGAGCTTTACAAAGTGGTGTCCCTTGAATGCTATGAGGCCCAGGGACGTGTCTGAATTTGCTGTCGTCCCCTCCCACCACAACTGAGTGTTAATGTTTTAGGTGGTAGGTGCACTCTCCAGCTTGTCCCAGCCTCCCCCAGTCCCTGTTGTCAGCTACCCTGGCCACATACTGATGTCACTTCCTGGCTTTAAGGCAGCTGTGTTGGCAAAATCCATGGACCCCTTTTTTGGGTACTTGTAAAAACGAGCTTGGATTGGGCTGCTTTCTACGGCTCCTTCAGGCTCTGATAGTCTATGACCAAAATAGAACAGCAGTGACCGTGGAGTGGGGCTTTCTCCCTTTCTGATCTCTGATCTCTGCCACTTAAAAGCTGGGTGACCTGCATTACATTGGGCTCTGGGCATCTCCGTCTCATCACGTGTAAAGTGAGAGTAAGACCCCTGGGGTTATGAAGAGGATGAGATGAGTTACACAGAGCCTGGCTTGTGGCAAGTACTCACCTCTTTAATCTGCTGCCCCTGTCTCTCCCAGCCCATTCGAGAGCCTTTGTGATTGGTCTCAATCTACTTTTGGCATGTGTGTGTTTAAATTATTTAAAAAATATATTGTTTACAGCGTCCATTAGATATACGCGGTAGACATAAAGATTGTGTGCAATTTGAAATAGTTCAGCATAGTACATTGCATAAGAACTTTATGGCCACTCGGTTTTATGTAACAAAATGCACCTGTGTAAAGCAGGCTGTGCAGTGGTTTTTAGCACATTCACAATGGGATGTGACCATCACCCCAATGTAATTTTAGAGCGTTTTCAAAACCCCAGCAAAGAAACTCTGTATCCGTTAGCAGTCAGCTGCATCCCCCTGGTCTGCCAGTCCCAGATAGCCGCCATGCATTTGCCTGTGTGGACCTTTCCTATAAACGGAATCCTACAGCACGTGCTCCTTTGCGTCTGGCTGCTTCTACTCATTAGGATGGTTCCAGGCTTCCCCTGTTGTTACTGGCATCAGCACGTCATTCTTTTTTTATAGCGGAACAACACCCTATTGTGTGGATCGTCCACATTTTGTGTGCCCGTTCTTTAGTGGATGGACATTGGGGTTGTTTCTACTTTGGGTCATTATGAAGATGGCCGCTGTGGATGGCTGCGTGTCAACTTCCTTTCTTGGGGAGTTCATCTTCCCCCTTCCCCTTCCCTGCTCCTCATCCTGATCTCACCTGCCTTTTGTGCAGGGGTCCTCGAACATTTTAGACGGGGGGGGGGCCAGTTCACTGTCCCTCAGACTGTTGGAAGGCTGGACTGTGGGCCCTGGGACGAGTTGGCTGCTAAGCAGGACAGGCAGTGGTGGCAAAAACACCGGCGGGCCAGATAAATGTCCTAGGTGGGCTGCATGTGGACTGTGGGCCTGTGCTCTGACCCCTCCCAAACACTTGCCTGTATCAGAACCTCCCACCCTTTTCCAGCCCCAGGCTTTTGCCTGCACTGCTCCCTCTGCTAGGGTGCCTTTTCCTCCTCTGGATCTCGCCCAGTGGTCAGCCTGCAGGGAAGCCTCCTGAGATGCCTTTACCACCGCACTGCAGTGTTGCTTCTCAGTAGAGTTTGAGGGCACAGACTGGGTCTTACCTACTGCCGAGTCTTAGTGCTCAGCACACAGCAAGCAAGCAGTGTGCACACTTTTTTCTTTTGCAGTTTTTGGCTGGGGCTGGGTTTGAACCTGCCACCTCCAGCATATGGGGCCGGCGCCCTACTCCTTGAGCCATGGGCGCTGCCCAAGTGCGCACACTTTTAACAGAGGGACAGATCCCCCGCTCCCTCCTGTGTGTTTGCATCTCCCACAGACCTTCTTTGGGCTTTTGCGACCACCAACCTGTTGCAGAGATGGTGGTATGTTGATGGCGGCGGAGCTGAGGCTTTGTGAAATAGCACAGCATGGGTTACTCTGCCCTGTCTCACCCTGATGGTTCATAAGCATTTGAAATACCAAGTCAGCGAACGTTGGGATATTGTCCTTATAAAAATCAATTTATTCCCTTAGTACTTCTCATTTATAAAGGCCAAACCAATAATAATAACAACAAGACCATTATGACGACCGCCCCGAACACTGGGCCTCTCCATTCTCAAAGTACTTCTTATCACGCTATCTCATTTATTCCAGGTTGGGCTGTTGACATGAAATCCCGCTCCTCAGCAGAGGGAGATCCCAGCTAATGGAATTTAAATTGGGCTGTCCCATGCCACCTTCAGACTCTGCCAGCACAAGCCCTTCTGCAGGGGAGTGAAGCAAACCCTTATTAGGCCTGTTCACAGAGCTGTTTTTCTTGGCAGCTGCCAACATGCGTGGAGCACGGACTCAAATGGCACCCCCAGCCTCATGGAGGCCCCCCTGCTTCCAGGTGCAGCCTCAGCTGCGTCCGGCCCTTGCCTGAATATGACGTTAAACAGACTTGGGGGAGGAAACCCAAAGCAGGCTCATTTACTAAAATTCCTGCGTCAGCATGGACTCAAAGAGAGCAGGCCCCTGGGAGCCTCCTCCTGGGCTGTGCTCAGCTCTCATTGGTCTATTTCAAGCCACAAATGAGGCTTTTCTTCTTTTATGGGGAAGGGGCAGGCACAAGAAAAGTCCCCAGGGCCTGTTAAATCTTCCCTTCCCATTACAGTTATTGAGGCTAATGTGGCTAGGAAACATTCCCCAGTCAAAGGCAATTACAGGCTTCGGATTCTCCCCTAGGCTGCCCTTTCCCATGTAGGTCTCTGGTTCAATGAAGTCGCCTGGCAAACGTTTACTGTGCCTACTATGAGCCAAGTTCCTATTACAGGACCCTCCCCCATGAGTCCCCTTCACGAGTACTCGGAGCTGGGGCAGCGATTTCCAGCATTCAGCTCATGCTCCAAACTCTCATGGGCTGGAAGATTCTCTCTTTAGGGCTGTGTGAATTTAGCACAAGAGCAGTGATGTTAACATAGAGTTATAATTGTTCTATTTTATTATCATTTCCTGTTGTCAATCTCTTACTGTGCCTAATTTACAAGTTGAACATTATCATAGGTATGTATTTTTAGGAAAATCACAGTAGCTATAGGGTTCTGTGCTATCTGCAGTTTCAGGCATCCCCTGGGGTTCTTGAACATACTATGTGGATAAGGAGGAATCACTGTATCATAAGTGGAAGATTCTTGAGACTCTGAGTCCCTGGGATAGGATGTCCTTTACCCTCTGCCCTCAGCCCCCAGCACAGTGTCAGGTTCAACAGGTGCTCTGTTAATGCTGCAGGACGAAGGGAAGGAAATGAGAGGGGAGTGTGAGCCTCAGGTTCAGGAGGCTGCCGGCCTGTTACAGCGACTTCTCCAAGGGGCAAACCGCAGGCTGAGGACCACAGGCAACCAACGCGGGTGCCCTGCGCCCACAGGCACAGAGTCCAGGCCACGCCCAGGGCTCACCTGAAAGATGGGGTACTTCACGTAACCAATTTCTATGCAGGTGCTGTCATTTGTCGGCTTGCTGGAGAGGAGCGCTTTGAACCTGACAATGACACAGAGAGGGGGATAAAAGGACTCACACACACATCCGTGGCTTGCCAAAAAAATTCAGTTCTCCTGATAATGGAAATCTCCCCACAACTCTGAAATACAGCAGTGATAAATGTGTATCCATACATTTCTTAATCCAAACCCCTCCTGTTATACCATAATATAATTTGACATTAAAATTCTAATGTTAAACACAGTATTCTGAACTCTCCCTCCCTCTCTTCCGAAATAAATTTAGTATTTCTCTGCCAATCACACTATTTCTTAAACTGGTGGTTGGATGCCTTGTTGGACACCGTATGTGTCTTGGGACCTGGCACATGGCTACCTCCTTCAGGGCATCCTCCCTGAGCTCTGGTGATGGCTTCACTGCCCTCTGGTGCCCAGGGAGCTTCCAACTCCCCTCACCACCCACCTCCTACCCAAGCCTTGCTTCAGAGGGCAGAGACTTCAGTGGTTTCTGTCTCTGCTATAACCCCAGAGCCTGTATGAACCTGATACATGACGGGTATTTCATCAATGTTTACTGAGTACGTAAGGATCTCCCTCAGGGATGGCCTCCTATCTTGGGTTTTAATGTTCTTTTATGCCCATCAACTAAAGTGAAAGCTCCTTGTGGGTAGAGATCCTATCAATGGGACACACTGATAGTCAATACGTGTTGGAATAAGCTAACTCAGTTTTGCAATTATAGATTTACAGAAAAGTTCCAAAGGTAGTACAGAGAGTTCCTATTTACCCTTCACCCAGCTTCCTCTAATGTTAACAACTTAACACAGCCTCGGAATCTTGTCAAAACTAAGAAATTAGCATCAGTATAGTATCTATCTGGTTTACCTATGGTGTCACAGGAAAGAACTACGGTATCCAGGAGAGAGCATATTTTTCTTGTGGTGGCAAAGTGGACATCTGGGGTGCTCAAAAGACATCTGGGAAGTGGGCATTGGAGATGCCACGATGCTTTTAGGAACCCAAGGAGTTCTGGGCACACATATTCCCTCAGAGAATTTTCCATTTCTGGGTTCCCGTGTCCTTCCAAGAGGTCCCAACTCAGATGCTTCCTGCTCTCCCTACAGAAGACTGCCTCTTCCTCAATTCAGCACCATCCTCCCATGCCCAGCCTCACTGCTCCCTGTTCAGGTCCTCGGATAATGTAGTTCTAAATTGTCAACCCAATCTCAGGTCCAGTTAAAAAGAAGAGAAACGGTAGTCACAGAGCTAGCAGGGAGGGTTAGCAATTTCTAATTCCTACTACTACACATCTGTGAGCTCCACAGTTAGGAAAAAATAAGGTCAGAACCTGTGTACTTGGGTGGCTTATGCCAAAGTCTCGTCTCTGACATTTGCAGAGAGGGCCTCTCAGGGCACCTGTGTATGGGGTCTCAGGTTGCGCACTGCACAAGGGCGCCTGGCTGAGGAAGCCAAAATCCAATTCTGGCCTTGCTCCCAAAGATCTGGCCTTAAGTGCAGGATTTTATTGGCCCAGAGGAAGGGGTGCTTTGTTCTAGGTTGTTTACACCAGTGGTTGCCCGATATTCTTGGGTCCTTGACTTTATGAAGATAATCTGCCAGTGCAGCGAAGATACCACCAAAATTAAACTTTGAAAAACAGTAACAGCAACAGCCACGGTTCTAACTCAGCTGCTTTCAAAACTGATGATACATACCTTGGAGAGGCTGTAAATAACAGCACTTTGTGCGCATAAAATGGTCTTCCTTCTACCAGAAAGGTAACATCAGACATTTCTTTATTGTTAAGAAAATGAGGATCTAGAATAGGAAAGGGAAAAAGGGTAGTTTTAGTGGCAAAGAGGGTGAAGTTCAGATTTCTCTTGTAGAAAGTGCAAACAAGAGCAGACAGGAAAACCGTAGCAATAAAACACCCCCTGGCGAGACAGCAACCGGACAGGAGGCAGGATCCGCCAGAGGAACCCGCAAGTCTCTAAAATCCAGTTGTTCATAGGGAATTTTTATAGCCTGTTTGTGATTAAAAGTAGCACATTAAGACTCACCCAGAGCCAGAGTTCAGACGACTTTCAAGCGTGAAGGGCAAATACCTGCCACCTTGTCTGGAAGAACAATGGTCACCCCCACCTCTGCTCTTCTCTCTCAACCCCCAGTGCCCTCCCTGCCTGATGGAAGGGGTTTAGCAGAGCTACCCCCCTCTGTGCTCTAGGTGATTTGAATCTAAGCCCTTCTCTCCTAGAGTCAGGGGCAAATGAGCCAGTCCCCTGCCCTCATCTCCTACAATAACAAAGATTTACTAGTGCTAATACCTATGAGGTGCCGGGCACTGTGCAAGCTGGTAGAGACCATATTATCCCCGCTGTGCAGATGAAGAGACTGAGAAGTTATAGTGACTTGTTTGAGCTAGTGGCAGGTGAAGAAGCCAGGACTTGAACTTGGACATTCTGATTGGACAGCAGGCTTTGTTAAACACTCAGGTCTTCCCATTTGCCACCACTTCAGCTATTTAGACACCACTCCTGGAGGGGCCAGTCTATCCTCAGCTCAGCATGTATGACTTGTTGGGAATATCCACCAACACGCCCTACCTACCTCAGTCTTTCTTGAATCCTCCATTTATCTCCATCCCCTTTGACGCTACCCTAGTTGAGGCCACATCATCTCCAGGAACCCTCAGGAGTCTCTCTGCCTCAGCCTTCCCCTCACCACCCAATCTGATGTCTTGTGTCCCTGCAGGAGTCATCATCCTTCCAGAGCTGATCACACCCTTCCTTCCTCTGCTATAAGCTCCAAGGCTCCCAGGATGGGGTCCAGACGTCTTAACAAGGCCATTGTGGTTGGACTGCACAGGCTTCTCAGCCTCTCCCTAGTCCCAGCCCCCTGTTATTCTCTGTGTGTGCTTGAGCCATGTGTGGCTGTTCTCAGTTCCTCATAGGTGCCATGTGCGCTCACCTCTGGGCCTCCGTGCCTGCTGTTCCATCTACCTAAAACACTCTTCCAGCCCCTTCCAAACCTGGCTCATCCCTATGTGGTCTTCAAGTTTCAGCACAGAAAGCCTCCATCAGTAAGCCTTGCCCAAGTACCCTGTGCCCCACACCCGATTGCCTGAGTGTCAGCTATGTCCATGACCTTGTCTGTCCCTTGCACACCCTTTCACCTGTGTCTAGCATAGAAAGGTGGTGGAATATACTAAGAATGTGGGCTCTGAAAGCAGAGATCCCAGCCATGTAACCTTCAGCAAGTTACTTATCCTCTCTGTGCCTCAGTTTCTTCTTCTGTAAAATGGGGCTGGTGACACCTATTATTATTCTTCATAGAGTAATAGTGAGAATTAAAAAAAACTATGTGAAACACTTAGCAACATGGCTGACACACAAGTTTCCCCTCAAGAAACGGGACCATTCTAGCAGATGCCCAATTACTATTTGTTAAAACACTTTTTTATTTTTAGTTATGGGTACATGATAGTTACATATAACATTTTTTGAATGAATGAGAGAATGCCGAGTGTTGGTTCAGAATCTCGTTCTAGGAGCCTGCTGAGGACATCGGCCCCTTCTTAGCCTAGAAGCCTGTGTGTTATTGATGGGCCCTTCCTGAGGACGTCAAGGGCTGTCTTGAAATGAAGCCCAGCTGCTTCCTGTGGCTGGGTTTAGGAGGCCTATGTTGTTGAGGGTAGGAACCAACCCCTGGATTCCAGTGGCCTCTCAACTGTGGGGCCCATGCTGGCTGACTATACCTTAGGTCTCTGGCCTAGCCCCGTTTTCCCCAGACTGCTATAACTTGGACCTGAATTTGTTTTCCTGGCTGATTCTCTTCACCCTACCCTTGACGGTGAGATGGCCTCCTTGAGTCCTGGGCTGCCCCAGACTGGTGGCTGTGGTTGTCATCCAATCATCTTCCTCTGCCAATACATAGCTACCTCACCTCTTCCCATTTAAAAAAAAAGGCTTTGGCTTTGATGCCCCATGACTGTAATCCCAGAACTTTGGGAAGCTAAGGTGGGAGGATCTTTTGAGGCCAGGAGTTTGGACCCATCTGGGCAATATAGCAAGACCCTGCTCATAAAAAATAATTGGCTAACCACAGTGGCAGATACTTGTAATCTCAGCTCCTCAGGAGGCTGAGGCAGGAGGATCCCTTGACCCCAGGGGTTCAAGGCTGCAGTGGGCAATGATCAAGCCACTGCACTCAAGTTTGAGTGACAGAGCAAGACCCTGTCTCAAAATAAAGGCTTTTATTTAAAATATATATATAAAGTCAAAATCTGAGATCCCACTCTCCTTAAAACTTTTAATTAACAAATACCTGAAACGTATCCCAGCTTGAAATGCTGTCCTGGAGATGCGAACAGTACCTGCTCACTTGTTAATAATCACACAGTGCCCTCTTGTATATCACGAGTTTGAGCCTTTCTGTTTTCTCTCTTGGGGCTAACTCTTGGAATTCTAATGCTCGGCCTGAAAACCAGGGATTTTAATTGCTGGTGAGAGAAATCTCAGCAAATTCAGAAGAAAATGTTCCCTCCTCTGAAAGCAGTTTTTAGGCTGTGCACATGTTGGCTCTAAAGAGGGTGTTTTTGAGGCACCTCAAATCAGAGATTGCTGCTACTGTGTTTCCCTGAAAATAAGACACTGTCTTATATTTATTTTTTCTCAAGAAAACACACTAGGGCTTATTTTCAGGGGATATCTTAATCTCTGTGCTGAAATGCATGGCCCATCACTAGGTCTTATTATCGGGGTAGGGCTTATAGTTAACAAATGCATAGAAATCCTGCTAGGGCTTATTTTTTGGGTAGGTCTTATTTTCGGGGAAACACAGTATGTCCTGGGAATGCAACCCTTGCTCTCTATCATCTGTAAATTTGATTGTTCTTTATAATTTGTTGCCCTGATAAATATTTTAATTAACATCTGTTTTCTGCAAGGTAGAAGTACTTGTGACTTTGGTGTGTCCCAGTTTCCCCCCATGCATGGACATAAAGATAAACAGCTTTTGACTCAGCTGGGACATACCAGGTCCATTTCAGCAAAAGGTTGTGTTTTATTTACATTAACAAGTTATTTGTGACAAGAACAGAAATACCTTAAGACAGCTCCATGAATTCGGCCTTTTAGTGAACTTAAACTGGCTCACTCCTTTCAAGTTTGCTAAAGAGCAGCATTTCCAGATGCTTCCGTTTCTCCAATGTCCCTGATCTTCTTAGGAAAAGGAGATAGGAAGTAGGAAAGTTCCCCAAGCAATATTGGAGAAGGAATCCTTTACGTTTAATATTTTATAACTCCCCAGGCAGCAGGAGATAGGCCCTGGCAACAGAAGGCTCGCATTTCAGGCCTCAGAGCAGCATGGTATTGCTTTGTCTTTTGTCTAGGCTGATCACCCAGGTTGCTGCAGCCCTGGGATTCTCTGAAGGCACTCAGAGCCTGCTGCAAAAGCTTTCTCCTGGAAAATCTCGGAAGCTGGGACTGTAGAATGACAGAATTATGGCTTTGGGCAGACCTGGGCTCAGGTTCCAGCTCCACCCCGCACTGGTCACGCAGCCACAACCTGGGATGAGTCACAGTGCCTGCCACCTGGGGTGGCCAGAAGATCACTTGAGATGGGCAGGTGGTGTGTGCAGCTGGAGCCGGCTTAGTGCAGGCCTCCGAGAAGAGTAAGAAGTGATTGATTATCACCGTTGTTCCCCTGGGATTTCGGAGCAGCCAGCCTCCTCGGCCCAGGTATGGCCCCGGTATGTCCCTGCTGTGTCTGATAGGGCTGGGTGTGTGGGTGGCTTTGTGCCCTGTCCCCCTTGTTCTCTGTAGAAGGGCTTTCATTAGAAGAACGCCACAGTCCTGTCACTGTCCCCTGCTTGTGCCTCCTCAGGAAGGAGGAAGGACTTCTTAGAAGAGAGTTTAGGGAAGAGAGCAGCCGTGTGCAGTGTGGCCTTCCTTCAGGACTGTGCGTGGCATGTGTGTGGATGGGATGAGGAGGCTTTAGGCAATCTCTGCTGTCGGTGGCTATGGGAGAAAGTCTGCTTAATTGGCAGGTTTCCCTGTCCACATTTCAAGGTGCGTTGTCCAGTTTTATCACGTCATAAAGGAGACCATCTGATCTCCATCAGCCTGACTCCTGACTATCTGTCGTTTGTCTCCACCCCTATTTGATGAGGTCTGCTTGCTCCCATCCTTAAATCACAAAGCGACAGCCCACGCGGGCCCAGGGGGACCACTCACCCAAGCGCGAGGTCTGTTTCCGTTTGATCTCCGTGAGCTTGGGGATGGGGTAGGGCCCATAGCAGTGTGTGAAGATGACGCACAGCTGCTGGCTGATCACCTCGTTCTGCAGAGAAGAAAGAGGAGCTCGCGTGACTTGGGGCTGTGGACGGCCGCAGCCAGGCTGTCACCCCAGGAATGTGACTCCCAGGGGAGATGACTGCACACATTTGCTGCAGGTTCCGGGCGGAATGGCCGTGCAGAACGCTCATGCAGTCTGGCCCGGCAGAACCCGGATTTACAGGCTCTTCTGCCCACTGTCTATTTCTAGTGGCTTCCCGGGTGAAGCTTAAGAAATTATAATGAAATTCTTCTGTCTTTCCTTCATCACTTACTACCCACTGGGAAGCAGGGTTTTTGTAGCTCGCAGAATGAAAAAAACGAGTTTTTACCCCAAACCCACCTTTATCAATACTCTAAAATTGTGGAAGCAGCCAGCTATCCTGAAATGAGAGGCAGGAAGCCCTCTGGATCCTGGCACTGTGCTCTCAGTTAGGGAGACAAAAGCTGCTGATTCAGCTTTCTCACCAACGTGATTCTGGTGCTGAGGCATTTGGGATCCAGAAGTGCTCAGCGAGAAAGTTCTGGGATCCAAAATACAGCCACCCTTGACCGCTCAGGGACGAAGGGTTTCAGCTGAACCCTCCTCCTTCCCATTTGGCCTCTTCCCGCATTCTGGGCGTTAATCTCCTTCCACTGTAGGGGTGCGGACGGAAGACATGACCCACAACATTTTGTTGTTTGGAAACGGACTTAAAAATGGGGCGATAGAAAAATATTTACAATATAATAAGGAGGGTAGGTCACAACACAGTTGGTACCGTGTCTTTTGGAAATAAAACCCTCCAAGTATATTTGGAGTGACAGGTATGTCTAGAAGAATGGTTACCTTTGGCTGAGATGATGTTTTCTTTTTATTTATACTTTCTATACCAAACAAGCATTGCTTTTGTAATACAAACAGTAGGTACTATTTGGGATCTTAAAAGATGGGTTTGGGACCACTCATATCAGAGATTCAGGCTATTTTTTTTTTTTTTTGAGACAGAGTCTTAAGCTGTTGCCTTTGATAGAGTGTCATGGTGTCACAGCTCACAGCAACCTGAAATTCTTGGGCTCAAGCCATTCTCTTGCCTCAGCCTCCCAAGTAGCTGGGACTACAGGCACCCACCACAAAACACCCAGCTATTTTTGTTGTTGTTGTTGTTGTTATTGTTGTAGTTGTCATTGTTGTTTTAGCTGGCCCAGGTGGGTTTGAACCTAAGCGCCTCAGTGTATGTGGCCCGGGCCCTACCCACTGAGCTATGGGCGCCGCCCAATTCAGGCTATTCTTAAATCCACCCACTTGCGTGTGCTTCCAAGGCAGGAGGATACAGCCAGGCATATGGAAAGAACCTTTGATGATATTGGATAGATCACAGAAGGCACTTCAAACGGGATTCACATAGGCACAATCACACTGAAAGGATAAGTGGTCTTGACCGCCTGCCTCACGACTTACGGTAGCAGTTCTCAAAGTGTGGTCCCTGGACCAGTCACATCAACATCACTCGGGAGCTTGTGAGAAATGCAGATTCTTGGGTCTCACCCGATACCTTCTGATCAGAAGGTCTGGTGATGGGGCCCAGGATTCTGTATATTAATACAATTTCTGGTGATGCTGTTGCTTAAGTTTGAGAAACACAGGTTTCATGCACTGAAATCCTTTTTGGGGTTGGGCTGTGAGATGTAAACTGATTTCTTCTGACCTAAAGTCTTTCCACGTGGAATGATGGCTCCAGACCAGCAGCAGCAGCATCGCCTGGGAGCCTGGGAGCAATGCATACTCTCCCCCCAGCCCCTGAACCTGAATCTGTGTTTTAACATTCTCTGCAGGTGATTCCCATGCAGTGAAATAGCCATTAATTCTGTCTGCAAATATTTATTGAGCATCTACTAAATGCCAGGCCCTGAGAGCCGGACACTGCGTGACTGACATGGTGCTATGCTCAGTGTCAGGCCCAAAGACGCTGCCTTCTCTAAGGCTTTCTGGCTGCTGCTTTTTCAGGGATTAGAACCCCAAGAGAAAACTCCCCACTGCATCCTTGAGTCTGTTCTTTTTTGTTGAGGTGTCTGCCCTGCCCTGTTTCTGGGGACATCTGTGGAAGTCACTCTGGTTACCTGGGACCCTAAATGAGTCGGGACTCCAGAGCTCCTCTGACCACCAGGGCGGTGTCATTAATGTCGGGTAACCACTGTGGTGGGGTGAAACAGGGGCCATGTAATGAGTCATCCTATGGGCTTGGTTAGGTCTAGACCAGTGGTTCTCAACCTTCCTAATGCCGTGACCCTTTAATAAAGTTCCTCATGTTGTGGTGACCCCCCAACCATAAAATTATTTTCATTGCTACTTCATAACTGTAATTTTGCTACTGTTATGAATCATAACATAAATATCTGATATGCAGGATGGTCTTAGGCGACCCCTGTGAAAAGGCCGTTAAACCTCCAAAGGGGTCGTGACCCACAGGTTGAGAACTGCTAGTCTAGATGAAAACCTCAAGAAGCAGAATGGAATGGATCTGAGTTGCAGCTCACTCTACTCTGGAGGTGGGAATGGAGTGGGGGCTGTGCTGGGACAGATATTAGATTCTTCTCTGGGTGGCGCAGTGGTTTTAGGTTTCACAAGGTTCAAACCTTGGGGGCAGCAGGCCAGTCTTTGCACTTGGGGATCCTGGGGCAAGCCCTGGGAGGGAGGTGCAAGGGGGACCCTGTCAGACCTAAGGACACAGCGCCTGACTGGTGATTGTTACTGGTGTGCCGCTGGGCACCTGCCACTCAGGTCTCTCTCAGGAAATGCTGGGGGTGCACGGAGTGAACTTGGGGGCTCTAGACCTGGAACTATGTGGCCACACAGAACAACTAAAAGGGAGTGAAGCAAAATCCCTAATAGCAGAGTCACCAGGAGACCCTCTCGAGACGGACACCAGAGGATTGGGGGCTGACATCTTTCCTCTCTTTCTCTGACCCTTTAGTCCTCTCCTGAAAAGATGCAGAAACACTTTTTTTTTTTTACTGAAAAGTGCAGGAGGAGTTATCCCAAAGGTCCTTTATAGGGGATCTGCTGGGGTTCGATGTGGTGGTAAAGCATGGATGAAGGGGTCAGATGGAGCCAAGTCCCAGTCCTGGCCCCTCGCTCATGAGCTGTATGACCTTGGGAAAGTTACTCAGCTTCTCTGGGCCGCAGTGTTCTGAGCATTAAAAATACCTGCCTGACAAGGTTCCTTTAGGGCTAAGAAAAGGATAATGTATCACCATACCTTGTTAGGTGGAACCAAAGGAAAGTGCTGATCTGGAAACCTTTTTTTACCCTTAAAACAGCAATTTCCCACAGTTGAACCTAATCCCTATTTTTAAAGAGGATGGCATCTTTAAAAACTTCATGGCAGATTTTTAGGAAGAGGAACAAAAACGCCTCACCTCATTAAAAGTACACGTCCATCTTAAGGCTCATTCTAGATTGACAAACACTGAAATGTGAAAAAGGCCGTGTCTCAGAATCTAGAGAAAGGGGAGCTCCTGCTGCTCTCTGGGGATGCAGGCAGTAGGCTCTCTGTCAAGCAGACTCACCCTGGCAGCACCCTGGAAAGGAGGAGGCAGGGAGTGGGGGGTCCCCACCCCAGAGGGGCTTTGGGGAGCTCAGCGGGGCCCCTGTCCCACTGCAGTAGTGTGGTCACACATTTACTGTGGCATGTACCTTTTGCTTGCAGTAAGTGATGTGGGCTTTCTGGTTTTTTGGGGGGGGGGGGGCGTTGGTATTTTTGGGCATAAAAGATTGTTGCGTTGGTTTTTGATGATTGTTTTTTTTTAAAAAATTAGTTAGAATGGACCCCCGGTAAGGTTCCCTTGGTGGC
>CAUYQV010098217.1:0-13981 GCA_963574575.1 Galagoides demidoff | reverse complement strand
TGGTATATGTACACCATGGAATACTATGCAGCCCTAAAGAAAAACGGAGACTTTACCTCCTTCATGTTTACATGGATGGAACTGGAAAATGTGCTTCTTAGCAAAGTATCTCAGGAATGGAAGAAAAAGTATCCAACGTACACAGCCCTTTTATGAAACTAATCTATAACTCTCAAACAAAAGATACAACTTAATTCTAGCCCAAGAATATGGGGAGGGGCTGAGGAAGGGGAGGGGAGAAGGGCGGATGGGTGGTGGGAGGGTGACCGGGTGACTGGAAAGATCACCTATATATCTGTCTAACAAGGGTACAAGTGAACTTTTCTAGAACTAGAATATAAATGTTTTGATACAATGACTAAGCAAAGGACATTAATATTTATGTTAACCAGCTTGATGAAAGTATTTCAAATTGTATATGAAAATAGTACAATGTACCCCATGTTTGCATTAATGTATACAGCTATCAATTAATTTTAAAAAAGGTAAATAAATAAATAAATAATAGAACTTGAGTCAATGTTCTTCCTAATTTTCCAATGCTTTCTTTCCATTTGTAATAGTTCATTTGTGGAAACTCTAATCACAATAAGCAAACATTTCAGTGTTGATACATTCTATTAAAAAACCTGTGAAATATTTCTTGGCTCAAATATTCAATACGTGTATGTAAGAGGGCAATTTAAAAACTAAAATAATTTTTTTTTTTTGAGACAGAGCCTCAAGCCCTGGGTAGAGTGCCGTAGCATCACAGCTCACAGCAACCTCCAACTCCTGGGCTTAAGCGATTCTCTTGCCTCAGCCTCCCAAGTAGCTGGGACTACAGGCACCCACCTCAACACCCAGCTAATTTTTGGTTGTAGTTGTCACTGTTTGGCAAGCAGGGGCTGGATTCCATCAGCTCTGGTGTATGTGGCTGGCGCCTTAGCTGCTTGAGCTACAGTAAGAATAATTCTTCTATCCATGAAATTGTAGAAGAAGGAAAACGAAATCCCTGCTACTTTAGTTGTCACACCTGAAACTGCAAAAGTTATAACCACAGTTATAACCACAAACTACAACTACGTTTGTGAAAACTGAAAGCTGAAAACTGTTTTTTCAGTTTTAAGCCAAAAACTAAAATTATTTTTAAATTGTGAGGAACTAGGAGTGACAGTACAGTTCCAATATGCTGTATGTACTCAAATATATTTAAAATATCTCTGATATTACTTAAATAATGAGGGGCCTTACATCACAGAAGAAAGTTATTTAACAAATTAAAGAGAGTATAGTTGACACAAAGAGATCTTCTTGTGTATTCTTGCCTCTCCAGGCTTATTGGCTTAAGAGAATGAATGATTTGGTAACATGAGTTTTGGAGGAGATAGGATGGGTACAGTTGAAGAAAAGAATTTGATTCTGGAGTGGTGCCTGTGGCTTAAGGAGTAGGGTGCCAGCCCCATATACTGGAGGTGGCAGGTTCAAACCTGGCTCCGGCCAAAAACTGCAAAAAAAAAATAATAATAATTTGATTCTGTGTATTGGACATTTGAAATAAACCTCTTAAAAGTTCCATTTTTAATGCTTAAGAAATTAAATGACTTTTAATGTGCTATTCCCTATGAAATTAATTTTGCCACAAAATGCCAAAAGATAGATTACCAAATGTTTATAGTTCTAAAAGAAACTTATTTCCAAGCAAAACTCACAAAAAGGAGTAAACAGATGGGATGTAAATACTCAAGAAAACAAAGTAGGCAGTGAAATGATTTTACAAACTAAACTGTATCGGGGAGGGTTCAATGCTAAGTTGATTTTAAAGTCTTCCGTTGACTTTAAGCAAGAGATTGTCCAGGGAATTTTAAGAATTGAAGGAAATGACTCATTGATAATATGCTTGCTCTGGATAACCTTTGTACTGAGCAGCGAGAACTCCACAGAGGTTGGGCTTGGCAGTTTACTAAGGAATGTCCAATGAGCATAGAGAAGGGCAATCCAATGTTCCTTCCCTGAATGTTTCCCTTTCAGATGCTCCCCGTTAATTCCCTTGAGACAAGGAAGTTCAAATTCTAAGGATCCGTATACTTTAAGGATTTTTCATTTACTAGATTTTACACCTGGGAATTCAGTAAGCAACACTTCTTCGGAAAGGTAAGTGAAAAAAAAGATCGTTCCCATTTTACGCAGTTTCAAGAATATACACTCTGCTTGTGGGTGTGGGTGTGTAGAGTATGACAGAACAAAGATTAAAAACTCAAGGCCCAGTGAAATCTTGACAGAAAGAAGCCTTTATTCTTATGCATTGGTAAGTGATTGTAAATATATCTGCTACGACTTGTTCCAGAAATGTATCCTTTGCTTTTGGTATCTCCACTACTCGTAGACCTCAGTACCAGTGGTTTATATAGTTTAGTAACCTTGCACTGTACCTTAAAAAAACTCAGAGTTTTAAATGTTCTATCATAAATGTTAAGGATTCCTCCCCCAAATCTTAAAAAAAACCCAAAGATATGCTTTGCTTTCATGAAAGTTATTCAATCTTTTCTAAGGCAGGTATAAAGGATTTGTATTAATGATTTCAAAAATAACATTGTACAATAGGTGCTAGAAAGTTCTTACAACTAAGTCAATTCAAATCTGGTCTTTGTGGGTCCCCCACATTTTGTTAACTACCTAACATCCTATGGTCAAGTCATTTTTATATATGCCTCACGAAAGAGATACTAGTGAACTATTGTCAAAACCAATTTCAAGTTTCCAGCAGCTAAGTTCAAGTTATGAGGAGGGGGCGGTGGCAAGCACACAATGTTGATCCATGTGAGACAGTTGGCAACTTCATGCTAGTTTGATGTGATTGATACGATTGAATAAAGGCTATGACTGAGTCCAAACAGGCTAAGAGTTGCTGACTGACACTGCTGCTATCAGTGACCCTTATTCTAGACGCCTTGGCTTAGGTGTCATTAAAAAATCATATTTCAAAGGAATAATTAATAGCATAGAAAAATGTTCATATATGATGATTGAAGAACAGTTTTCAAAAAATATGTTTAGTAACATTTGTCAAAATAATACATATTAATGGTTTTCAAACAATATGTTTAGTAACATTTGTAAAAATAACACATATTTTTACACACAGAGAAAATCAACAGAAGGTTAAGCCCCCAAATGGTACAGTTCCAGTGTATGGAGTAGGTTTCATTTCCTTGACATTTTTTCACAGTTTTCAGTTTTCACAAACTTATAATCACTGTGGTTATAACTTCTGCAGTTTCAGGTGCGACAACAAAAGGAGCAGGGATTTCATTTTCCTTCTTTCACAATTTCATGGATAGAGGAATTGTTCTTACTGGAGATTTTAGCAACCTCAGCATAAGATTTTTTTTTTCTATCTGTAAGTTAAGAATTTTTATCTTTTCATGTAAAAGAAGCACCTTATGGGCTTCTCTTTGGCATATCTGAATTGCAGCATTACTATTCTTGCACTTTGGGGCTATTATTAAGAAAAATAAGGGTCACTTGGACATCAACACTGCCACAACCTCTCTGATAACCAAGACAGCTACTAAGTGACTAATGGGTGAGGAGTGTCTACCGCAGGGACACACTGGATGGACAGATGATTCACATCTCTGGCCACACAGAGCAGGATGGCCCCAAATATAAAATTTATGAATTGTTTATTTCAGGAATTTTTCATGTAATGTTTTTGGATCTTGGTTGACTGAGGGTAACTGAGACTGCAGAAAGTGAAACCATCGATAAGGGGGGATTGCTGTAACAGGAACTCAGATGCCTAATAATAAAGGAAAGCTTAACTAAATGATGGCCTTAGCTATTCTGTAATTAAACGAATAATGGTGCTCAGAAGACCATTATGTAATCAGGGAACACAGAAGAGAGGCTGACCAACTCCTTATGGAGGAATGGATTCAGCAAAGATTTTCTCGAATTGACAGATGAGGTGCTTTTTTTAATCCCCTAAGCAAAGTTTCTTATATTTTTGCTTTTTACAAAAACACTACACACTCATTATAGGAAACAGTCACACACAACAAAAAAAACACAAATATTTACAATTCCATCCTCTCTCCTAGGCCACTATACACATTTCGATGTTTGTCTTTCCAAATCTTTTTCTATACCCTTCTTGTACATGTCTGATTATGTTGTATTGAGGATCACACCATAGATGTTCTTTTTGTAAACTAAATTTTCTACTTAATAAATTATAAATACTATTTCAAGCAATAGACACCATTCTACATCTTAAAACTTAAAAAACTTATCCCCTAGGCTGTGCACAGTGGCTCACACCTGTAATCCCAGCATTCTGGGAGGTCCAGGCAGATGGATTGCCTGAGCTCACAGGTTCCAGACCAGCCTGAGCAAGAGCAAGACCCCATCTCCAAAAATAGCCAGGCATTGTGGTGGGTGTGGGTGGTCCCAGTTGCTTGGGAGGCTGAGGCAAGTGAATCACATGAGCCCAAGAGTTTGAGGTTGTTGTGAGCTAGGATGCCATAGCACTCTACTGAAGGCAACAAAACAAGACTCTGTTTCAAACAAAAAAAAAGGCTTATCTCCTTCTATCTGGTGGTAACTAATTAACTCATTTCAATTCTCAGATACTTAGTTTGGTTTCTCTTTTGGACATTACCAGATGTGCTCTGATGACATTCTCTGCACTACTCTTGCACTCATTAGTGCTCTCCAATTTCAGGCCACTGACTGTTTTCTAGTCTCAAGATAGCCCTCAAATCTATTAAGATTTTATTTTTTTTAGATGTTTTTTTAAATGCACACAGATGAAAAGCATGTTATCTTCAAAGTACTAAATATTTGCCCACTGGCCTTTTATAGAAAATTTTGTCAATCCCTGTTATTGAGGATTTCTGTATTACAAGTTCCAACAGATGTTAAGTTTTGAGCCAGTGTAAATACTTTTAAAGCTTTTACTGTATTGTGCCAATTATCTTCCAAAATGGTTAATACGTGCCCTCTCAGCAAAATATGGATTTAGCTGCCACATGTCCTGCCCCAATGGTTGTTGGCCCAAGTCACTAGCTCTGAATACTATTTCAAAATTCTCAGCCAATTTGATGGTGCATTATTGCTTCACATTTTCACTTCTCCTTAAAATCTTTGTCCACTTACATTTTTCTTTCATGGCTTATCTAATTTACATTTTTCCCATTTTTTGAATAGGATACTTTTTCTTTCTTTCTTTCTTTCTTTTTTTTTTTTGCAGTTTTTGGCTGGGGCCGGGTTTGAACCTGCCACCTCTGGTATATGGGGCCGGCGCCCTCTCCTTTGAGCCACAGGTGCCACCCAGGATACCTTTTCTTTATAAATCCTATTTATATAATAGGGACATTACTCTCTCATTTTTCATATATATTGATAATTTTTACTTGATTTGTAATTAATGGAATTTTTAGATGAAAGAGGTTAAAAGTTGAATGACAGTCAAACCTGTCCTTTTTCTTTGTAATTTCAACCTTTGCCATTAAAAGCAATTCACTTGTATTTTCTCCTTGCCCTTAAGACCTTTTTAAAAACTTAAATCTTTTAATCCTGCTCAAATTTAATGCCTGATAAAGTTTTAAAAGGGTGGACAGATAATTAGTCCTGGAGTCAGATTGCTGAGTTCAAATTTAGCCTCATCACATTCTACATGCTTGAGTAAATTACTTAACCTCTGTAAGTCTCAGTTTCCTTGTTTATAAAATGGAACTATTATTACAGCAGCAAGAGAATGCTTCCCCAGGAAAAGGGTAATATGCATCAAGGTGCAAAAGTAGGAAACTAGATGGGTGGTAAAATGGGGTATAACATGTGAGGGGCAGGGTGACCTATGGGTGGTAGGGTGATAGGCTTCAATGCCATGCATGCCTAGGAATTTGCTCTTGATGGTAGAGATTGGGGAGCCAATGAAGGAAGGGTTTTAAACAAGCAGGAAACCCACTGAGATACCAGATGTAGGATGATCTCTGTGGCACCAAAGAGGAAGATGGAGATTCAAATCCCCTGCTCCACTCTCCCCTCCCCAGACCTCTATTCCCTAGAGGTAAATTTTAACCATCTAACTATGCCCCTGGCATTTATCTCTTCTAAATATTGTGTTTAAACTATGTCTTAATTTTGCCAACAGAGATAGAACTATGGGAATAAATAATACACCGTAGCCCCCAAGAATCTCGAAGAAGAGGAATCTGAGAAAGAAGGTAGAAGCAACCCGACTCCCTAGTGAGTGAAAGCCGGGCAGCTCCTATCCTATGATTAGGAGCAGGTTGGAAACAGAAAAAGGAGCTTCCTTTGAGCTCCCCCTTTTAAGCACTATTTCCCAAGTAGTAAGGCAACTAAAGTACTGCCCAGGGTCCTGTCTTGCTGATACCTCACTCTGAGGACCAAATGTTGACAACTCAGGCTATCTTGGGTGGTTTGGGAAAATCTAGATAAGAAAAGCAGCCAATAAGAATTTTAAAGTAGAACTTCCCAATTCTGTGCCATGGAATGAATGACAGGTATGCAGATACACTATTGAGAGTCAAGTGGGGGGACCTACCCAAATAGAACCAACCAGCCCAAATAGGACCTTCTGGCCCAGGAAGAAATGAGTGCATGAATGTCACACCCAAGAAAGAGTGAATGTACCAATCCCTACCTCTCTGGCCCTTAAATTCCCATCCACCTTAACTCACGTGCTGACTCCCTTCTCGGACTCAGCTGGCTGGCACTGGCTGGCACCCGGGTGGAAATAAAGGCCACATTGCCCGCACAGAACCTGGACTCCTATTTCCTTTCTTTCACGTTTGGGAATAATCTTTTATCTTCGGTCCTTGACCTCTCAATTACCGGTTTGCTCAGCTCTCCCGGTGGAAAGTCCTAGTCACGTGCTACAAGAGTAGCCTCTCTCCTGTTTACCATTAATGACCTTGCAAGGTTATCCTTTCCTAGTTGTGCCATGAAATAAAAGGGTGTGTCAAGAACGGCTTTAGAAGGTGTACTGCAGTCAAACATCAGCCTGCTTGGACCCTTCTGCACAAAAGCTTTACGTTGTCCTTTTAAAATTTCTACAATATTCCCCTATGCCACCCACTTGCCATTCAAAACCATCCTTAAGGTATCCTGAGTACCAGTTCAGAGGATGGAAGAGAAAGGAATTCCCCACCAAGATGCCTTCATGTCTGGTGTCCCTTAGGCCCACCTTTTATAGGGCAAATGGCCAGGTACACTGCTATCTATGGTTTGATGAATGCCCAGCAGACTGACATTACTATCAGAACAATGGTACCCCCCTACCACCAGCAGGAAGTCCTTCTTCGTATCTGCCGACCCATTTGTCAAGCCCACAATCCCTCAAACGTACGCAACAATGGAGGAGACAGATTTTGAATTTGCGGGCGGCGACACAGAAACACGACCGCCAGTGGCTGGGGTGACCCTGGAGGGGTGCCTTCCCGGCCCTACCCTCTGAACCATCACGCTGTACTGTGACGTGGCGGGCCCCGGCTCCGCCAGGAGTGGGATGTCCTGGCCTGCCCCGGGTTTCCACGCCGCCGTCCCCAAGGAAACGCTGGGGCAGCGGCCGGGCGGGGACCGGGCGGGGGCCGGGCTGGGCGCCCCGGCGGGAGCGGGACCGCGCGCCGCCCGGCTCTGCCTTCCCCTCGCGTGACATGCGCCGCGCTCCCCGCCCCTCGTCCCCTGCCGAGCCCGCGGCCACACGCCCGGCGCCCCTGTCCCGACCTCCCGGCCGGCCACTCCTCCTCTTCCTCCTCCTCCTCTGCATTTTCCTTCTCTTCCTCCTCCCTCTCTCCTCCTCCGCCTCTTCCGTTTCTCCAGGGGAAGGCTGCTGCCTCCTTCTCGGCGCCGCATCCCGGCTTAGGTAATACGTTTCCTCCTTACGCCACCCCTCGCGGTCCCCGCGCCGCTGCCGCCCTCCTCCCGGGATACGAGCGGCGCGCGTCCCTCGCCCTTCTGCGGGGTGGGTAAGTACGCGCCGCGGAGCTCCGCGCCTCCGCGCCCGGCCTGGAGGTCCTCGGTCCCCGCCGCAGGCTGCCCGGCCGCGCCCGCGCTGCGGCCAGCCCGGCCGACCAGCTCTCGGGGTGCGCGGCCGGCTGGGCTCTGCGGAGCCCGGGGAAAGAAATGTGGGCTGGGAAGAAAGAGTAGCAGACCACTGAAAAGAGATCGTTAGCGTTTTTGGTTCGTCAAAGCTGATCTGACAGTTGTCGAGAGCAGTGGCCCCGGTTCAACAGGTAGATGGCGCAGCTGTCAAACACCCCTGGGCCGCCGGCTTTGCTGCAGAGATGCTTCTGAGTGTCCCGAGCTGCCGGCTACCTCTGGTGACCTACTTGATGGGTGTGAAGTAAACACGGTGGGGACTATAGGTGGTATTTAGAAAAATATTTACCTCCTTGCTCTTAATTCTCTCTGAATTTTGAAAGGCGATTTTGTGAGACGCGCATAATTAGTCGGTGTGGCCAAAGTAGGAGCTTGAAAAAAAATATTTAACCTGGTTTTGGCAGAATCATGTCGGTTAGGCACAAAGAGCGTGAAGGAAAATTCTTGGATTTCTTAGTACATCAATGGAAAACACTTATAAACAACCAGGGTGTATTTTTTTTTTGTAGTTTTCCAAGTTTAAAACTAATTTTAAATTGTTAAATCAGCAGAAGTTTGCCCACTGTGCGAATGGTGTTCACTTCCCTAAACAAGGGATTAACTCTGTGTGGACAGACCACTTATGTACATCCCATAAGATTTTTTGGCCTTTTTACCGTTCCTAGCTTTGAAACAAAACAAGCACACAAACACAAAAATCATTAGTAGGGATCAGCCCTACTCGGCTTAATAATATTTTAATGAAAAAAAAAAGACTTATAAATTAGCTAAGCAATGTCATCCTTACCTTTTAAAAGTAATGACTATAAGAGCAAAAATAAAGGCAAGGGAAGAGTTTCTTCTTTCAATCAGATATTTGTTTTCATTTTTTAACTTTCAGTGGAATTTTGTACTACTTTTGAAGTCAGTTCATAACCATGAAGAGGATTGTGTAAGGTGCATAAAGTTACACTTGACTTTCTACATAGAATAAGCTACCACTTATTTTCAAGCTTTGGGACCAAACCACCACTTACTTGGAAATTGCAGCTTCAATTCATGCCCTGTAATGTGAAATATCTTATTATAGATTTAAATTATACCTATCTTTGTGGTTATTATGAAAAAAAAAACTAAAACAAAAAGGTGATTTCTTATTTGACATATGAGGCCTGTGAGAGAAAAGTTATAAAAGTAATTATTACATATTTTTCCCTTTTATTTCTGTCTCTGATAATTAGACAATGTCTTATTCTATTTCATGTTATATAAAAATTATTTTAAGGATGATCATGTTCTATAAAGTGATTCATAAAAACAAATATTGTCTTCATTTGTGAAAGATGAGGATGTGTCTGTGAGAACTTTTTCCAAATATGAGTCCTTGGCTCGGTGCCTGTGGCTCAAGTGGCTAAGGCGCCAGCCACATACACCTAAGGTGGAGGGTTCGAATCCAGCCCTGGCCCGCCAAGCAACAATGATGGCTGCAA
Organism: Galagoides demidoff; assembly: GCA_963574575.1. Classification (NCBI taxonomy): domain Eukaryota; kingdom Metazoa; phylum Chordata; class Mammalia; order Primates; family Galagidae; genus Galagoides; species Galagoides demidoff. The sequence goes on along the minus strand of CAUYQV010098217.1, from coordinate 4,406 downwards.
CCAAAAAATAGCTGGGCGTTGTGGTGGGCACCTGTGGTCCAGCTACTTGGGAGGCAGAGGTAGGAGACTTGCTTGAGCCCAGGAATTAGAGGTTGTTGTGAGCTATGATGTCACAGCACTCTAGCCAGGGAGAACAGCTTGACGCTCTGTCTCAAAAAAAAAAAAAAAAACAAACCAAATATGAGTTCTTGTAAATGTCCTTCTTATTATACTTTGAATCTTGTAATGGAGTTAATAAAACTTTCTGCATTGGTTTGGAGCTCATGGTTAGGGCGCCAGCCACATGCACCGGGGCTGGTGGATTGGAACCCAACCGCAGACTGCCAAACAACAATGACAACTACAAAAAAAAAAATAGTAGGATATTGTGGCAGGAGCCTGTCGTCCCAGTTGCTCGGGAGGTTGAGGCAAGAGTTTGAAGGTGCTGTGGGCTGTGACACCATAACACTCTACTGAGGGCGACATAGTGAGACTCTGTCTCAAAAAAAAAAAAAACTTTCTGCATTGATGTTTTTGTTTGGCTTAGAGCTTAAAAGTAAAAGCTTTGCTTCCCATCTCTCATGATTTGTGTTGAGGAATGTTTCCCAAACTTGTCTGGTATTTTTTAATTGAGTAGGTAGTGGACAAGTAGGGGGTTGGAGTAGGGAATAGTGGTTTAAAAAGGTAACCAGGTTGCCACTTGGGACTAACTGAATCCAAATTTCTAAGGGAAAGGAGATACTTAAAATGGATAAAAATGATAAAATGTTAAAAGGGTAAACAAAACAAAATAGGCAAGTTTGGGAAACACAGGTGAAAAGAACTGTTGGTGGTATGAATAGCTGATGTAACCTATTAGGATTCCTATGCATAAAGTAGGAATCCTAATAGGATTCCCTTTAGGAATCACAGAAACTATGATTTTATAAATATGATGATGTCACTTCTCTAGGAAATCTGAACTTTCTTGTTCTTTTGTAGTCAAGCATCTGCTGGTTGAACTTAAACTAGCTTGTTTGCATGTTTAATCTCTTTTGTGCGATATACAATGTGAATTCAAGTTCTTTAATGTTATAAGAGCATTTTATTAATGAATGTTTAATATAGATTACTGTAACTATAGTCCCAAGAAAAATACATTTCTGTGCCTAATTTCTCTTTCATATTACAGATTTTGTTGTCACCTCTTTCATGTTCTTGATTAAATATAGAGAAGACAAGCATGTAAATTTGAATAACTTATTTATAGCTTTTTAAAAAATAACTCTCTTTAACATGCCCCCAGAGGGGAGGAGCGCTTCTACAAATGGAACTTTACCCTGGAAGTGAGAATAATGTAACATAAAATTGTACCCTCATATTAATTTGAATAAAGTATTTTTTTAAAAAGAAACAGACCAACATGGACTCCTAAAAAAATAAATAAATAAATAAATAAAAAAGAAATCCCAACCCCATCCAGAAAAGAAAAAAAAAAACTTTACTTGACCATAAAACATTCAACTATATGTTATAATAAATCAACAAAATTAAGTATTAAACATCTCTAAAAATTTGTAAAGATGAATTACCACAATAGAAAGTATCAGAATTTATGTTACTTTTGTATTCTTCTCTTTACATTCCTTTTATTTCTTTATCCTATTTTGGAGGGTATGGGGGGTTATTTGCTCACTTGTTTTTATTTTTAATCAACAAAGTATTTAAAATCTCCTAATTATCTAAGTTTAAGTTAACATAAATATTTGCTAACTTTGCCAATAAATATTTAAATTTGTGCTTTTCTTTATAGAGTGACAATGGTAGATTTCTCTCAATGCAAATGAGAGTGATATCAAAGGAATTAAAATGACCAAGGAACATGTTCTTTTAATATTGCATAAGGAAAACATAACTTAAGGTGACACCCATAATTTTTCATTACCAGCAGCTTTTTAAATGAGGATTTGATCTTCCAAGTTCCAGAGAACATCTGTACTTAATTCCTAGGAATTTGCAAGACTCACGTATAATCACCTTTAATACCAGTTGGATCTGGGAATAACGTGAGATCTGTTTTTAAAATATGGCTGATTATAAGGCTCATAAATAGCAAAGAATGCGGGAAATAAAAATAAAGAATCAGATTAAGAAGATAAATATTAACTGGCTTAGACATTTACCTAGGCATTTACCTTGGTTGCAAGATCCATGAGAATGCAAGTTTATATTATAGTGTAGCTGTGATGAGCCATGTATATTATTTTAGTACTTTGAACTTTAAGCAAAAGGTACAATAAATATTCTTATACTAGTTCGTGTACTTTTAAAGGCAAATGTTACATTCAGTATTCTATATTGCCATACTTAATGTTTTGCAAATATCTGTTAAAAATAAACATTTGCTCCCACAAAATGGAAAAGTCAACAGGATGCAAAGAGATAGGCTGCTGAATACAGTCTTGCCAAATGATATAGAAATAATCTATACCTCTGCTTTCATACTATGAAACCAGAAATGTATTTTAGATCAAATAATTTATCATTACAAAAATAAATAATAATAACCATCTTCCAGAAAGTTCTGCAAAGAGCTCCTTTGAATTGTTTCCTAATACAGTAGAACCTACATAGCTAGCCACCTCCATACACTGACCACCTTCTTAAGCTGACCTAATTTTCATAGACCTGATGTGTACCACACGTACGTATCAGTACAGTAGACCTAGTTCCTTAGATGGACCACCTCCTATTTGTTGACCAGTTTCTTACAGTCCCTTGGGTAGTCAGCTTGCAGTTCTACTATAGTTATAATCCTAAATTTGCATAATGAATAACTTTTTATGGATTAATTCAGTTGTAAGAAATTCCTTTTAAACATGTTTATCTCTAATGGAATGAAAATCAGTCAACTTACAGAACTCCCACTGTGTTTCATAGAGAGATGGAATGTGTATCCTGCTCTTAAGACATTTACAGCCTTGGGGAGAAAATCACAGTGTGCCAAGGAGTGACTTGGGTGGGAGCCTTAGTCCCTCTTCATAATATCCATTAACCCCTTCATCTACACCCAAACCACTGTACAGATAGTCCTCAACTTACCGTGGTTCCACTTACAATTTTGGGACTTTATAGTGGCAAGAAAGTGATCATTTAGTAGAAACTGTACTTCAGTCCCTGTACAACCAGTCTGTTTTTCACTTTCACTACAGTGTTCAGTAAAAAGAGATATTCAATACTGTATTATAAAATAGCCATTTTGTTAGATGATTTTGCCTGATGTAGGCTAATGTAAGTGTTCTGAACACATTTAAACTAGGCTAGGCTAAGCTATGATGTTTGGTGGTTAGGTGTATTAAGTGTATTTTTTATTTAAAATATTTTCAGCTTACAGTGGGTTGGTGAGAACATAACTCAAGATGAGGAGCATTTGTACATTAAGATACAATCTAAGGACAGTCATCCTTGACATATGTGGGAGATTGGCTCCAGGATGGCCTCTGTATACCCACATTTGCAGTTATTCAAGCCCACAGTCAGCCTTGCAGAACCCACTAATAGGAAAAGTTGGCCCTCTTATATACATAGATTTTGCATCATGCACATATAGTATTTTCCATCTGTGTTTGGTTAAAAAAAATCCACAAATACTGGACCTATGTTGTCAAGGGCCAACCACTAAAAATCAGGGCGATTGCTGTGCAAAATCACCTTCTAGACAAATAGCCTAGAGCCCTTCTTTAATCTTAATTTTCATACCCTTACCCTAATCTCCTTTTTTGAAAATCAATCAAGAAATATTTTTTAAGGCTGGGCATCGTAGCACTCTGGGAGGCTGAAGCTGGTGGATTGCCTGAGCTCAAGAGTTCAAAACCAGCCTAAGCAAAAGCGAGACCCCATCTCCAGGTGTTGTGGCAGGCACCTGTAATCCCAGCTACTTGGGAGGCTGAGGCAAAAGGATCACTTGTGCCCAAGAGTTTGAGGTTGCTGTGAGCTATGATGTCACAGCACTCTACCAAGGATGACAAAATGAGACTCTGTCTAAAAAATATATATTTTGTGTGTGTCGTTATTAGGTAGATGCTAAATATCAAAACATTTTGAAATGTACATTTCTTTGAAATTATAATTTTTTTTTGCAGTTTTTGGCCAGGGCTGGATTTAAACCCACCACCTCTGGTATATGGGGCCAGTGCCCTACTCCTTGAGCCACAGGCACCCTGAAATTGTAATTTTTTCCTTTAAAAAGTTTTTTTTTTTTTTGAGACAGAGCCTCAAGCTGTCCCCCTGGGTAGAGTGCCATGGCTTCACTGCTCACAGCAACCTCCAACTCCTGGGCTCAAGTGAGTCTCCTGTCTCAGCCTCCCAAGTAGCTGGGACCACAGGCGCCGGCCACAATGCCTGGCTATTTTTGGGTTGCAGCCATTATTGTTGTTTGGCGGTCCCGG